>JAVJIF010022309.1:0-45702 GCA_038442645.1 Agave tequilana
TTTCAGAAATCTGAAGAAGAATCAGTGTGCCTTGTGCAAGAAATTAGGGCACTAGAAACTGAATGCCCGAAGGCCAAAGGTAAGAAGGTGGAGTCAAACACCGAGGCGAATCTCGCACAGGCAGATGATCAGATGAAGACTCATCGGTATTCTCTCTCTGTGTTACTACTCCTACTATTTGTAACTCAGACAATGCTGAGTGGATCTTAGATATCGGAGCTACCTATCATGTGTGCCCAAACAGGGCCTGGTTTCCTAGTTTTGAGAAGCTAGATGGATGTTACACGGTCATAGGTGATGATCATCCGTGTAATATAGAAGTGATGGGTACAGTCTGTATCAAGATGGATGATTGGATAGTACGAGAATTGAAGGAGGTGAGGTATGTACCTTAACTCAAAAGAAATCTTATCTCTGTTGGCGCTTTGGAAGCATTGGGTTTTGTGATATCTGTACGAGATAGTGTTCTCAAGATGATCAAAGGCTCGATGGTGGTGATGAAGGGCGTCCGTCGGGACAATCTCTACTACTTGAAGGGTAGTATGGATACAGGTCAAGTGGAGACTTCTAGTTCTTCAGATGATGGTTGCACGAAGGTCTAGTAGGTAAAGGTCGGACATGGAGGAGAAAAGTCTTTGCGAGCTCCTGCAAAGAAGGGATAATTAGAAGGTGCTGCTACCTGCAACTTGGAAGGTGAACACAGCGTTCTGGATAAGAAGAAAGTGAAATTCAGCACCAGTACTCACCGCTCAGAAGGTCTTCTTGATTGTGTTCATGTAAGCGTTTGGGGACCTGCTAAGACTGCATCGCTTGGAGGTCACAGGTACTTTGTCTCTTTTGTTGATAGTTTATCTAGGCATTGTTGGATATATCCCATGAGACAAAGGTGTGAAGCCCTAGATATGTTGGTGAAGTGGATAGGAAGAATGAAGAAGCAAATTGGTAGGAAGATCAAGGAGCTACAGATTGATAATGTTGGAAGAGACATGAACCAATTCCTACGATTTGGCCAGAACACCGGTATTGCTACTCACTTCACAAAAGGTATAAATGGGTTGGCTAGGGAAGTAAACCATTCCTTACTGCAGAAGGTTCGGTATTTGTCGTCTAATACAAGATTAGACAAATCGTTTTGGGCTGACGCGATTGTGTATGCTAGCCATCTCATAAATGGATCGACTGCAATAGGAGGTAAAACTCCATTGAAATTTGATCTGGGAAAGCTTCTCAAGATCATGGTTTGCTGCGAGAATTTAGAAGTCCGACCTACTTCAGTGCCAAGGGGTGAATCCGCGAGCAAAGAGGTTTTTATTTTTGGGTGTCAAAAGGAATGGCTACAGGTTGTGGGACCCCGAAAATAAGAAGATCGTGTTGAGTAGGCATGTCACATTTGATAAGACTTCAGTGTTGAAGTCTACCGTTTCTCAGCAGGTGCAGAGGACGGAGACTAAGGAAGTATTGCAGCGGGTGGAGGTTGATGCTACTCCACCATCTCCAGTTGGTTCGGCATCAGAGAAGTCTTCACCGGATGTGACACCGGGTGGAGATCATGTAGCCAGGGTTGATGCTAAACAGGTTGAAGACATTGATCAGAATGTCGAGTTGTTTGCAGCCATTGGAACTCAGGTAAAACTACACTCGTGGATAAAGAAGTATGAATCTCAAGCTTGTAATCGCGACAAGCTCAAGTTGAAAGCCATTGTTCTCCATGATGGTCGTGAGGAGGTTCATATGACTCAGCCAGATAGGTTCGCTGCTGCAGATCCAGGTACAAGTGCTTGAGCTTGATGGAGCTCATTTGAATGAACTACGGTTGGCTTGATCCTTTGGGCAAGGTATGTAGGCAGCCATAATGGCGCAACCAAATTTGGTGATGCAACCTGTATGAAGCTGTTTGGGTTCTCGAGTTGTGGCCGATTGGAACTTCATGTAGAGGTGGAGAGACTTCACGTAAAGGTGAAGTGTTGTGGCTAATTGAACTTCACATAGAGGTGAGGTGTTGTGATCTCGATGAACAGGTTGATCTTCTGGTGAGAAGATGGTTGAGCTTGCATAGGAGGGGTGTGCATCCAGTTGTTGAAACCGATGATGGTGTTCGGTGTGCTCTACTCAGAGTTGGTTGGACCGTCAGCTGAAGACATGTAGACTAGATAGAGCTAGTCAGTTGGAGAGTCAGTGCTGGCTCATGATGAGTTCTTCGTGAGGTCATGTAGTTGCTGAGTTGGAGACACGTTCGGTGATCGGCATGTATGGAAGTTCTCCTAAGATGAAGTGTAGGGAAGGCATGTGTGGTGCATTCCAGTTGGATAGCTGAGCTACATATTCCAAGCAGAGATCGTGTGTCGATTTCGCCGAGATCGTGTGTCGATTTTATCCGGATCGCGCAAGCCGAGATCGTGTGTCGATTTCGCCAGGTGATAGACTGGAGTTCGTTGGAGATCGGCTCAGATTTGAAAAATCTTCACCGAGGTGGAGAATTGTGGGAGAGAGGAGATAGAGGAGTAGAGGAAGTTAACACAGAGATCGGAAATCAAGGAGCGAGAAACGGCGCATTGAGCAGGCCAGATTGTGCTCCCGGTCGACCGGTGGAGGAGGCCGGTCGACCGCCCGGTTGACCGGCGTGCACGAATGTGCACAAGAAGGAAGCGATCGACCGCCCGGTCGACCGACTGACATGCCCTAACTCTCAGTTGGGCCCGGTCGACCGGCCGGTCGACCGACAGGCGCGTTTGGACTTTCCTTTTAGGATTCGGATTCCTTTTCTGGATAGAATCAAATCCAATCTGAGTTTCCTTAAATCCAGGGACTGTGGCTATAAAAGAGAGGCTAGAGCCCTCATGTATTGTATCCCAAAAAGAATCTCCAAGAATTCCTCAAGTTTCCCTCTTGTATCAGTTGTATTGATTGTTGAATCAATAAAATCTCTCTCTCCCTTGCCTCGAGGACGTAGGCATGTTGCCAAACCTCGTTAAATTTGTGTGTTGATTGCTTTTCTCTATTGGTTGCTGTTCCTATTGTGTTGGTTGTTTCTCCGGCTGTATCGAGTCTCCGCTAGGTGGGTGGATTCCTCAAGGGTGGTTATTGTGTTTATTCACACTGTAGAAAAATGTGTTGGATAAATTTAGTATTATCATCACATGAAACACAGACACGAGCCTGACTAATTCCTTTATGAGCTAATATACCTAAGGTACTAAGCCTATCTTTTATGATTAGTCACATAAGAATCTTGAATTTCAAAGAGACATTAGTGGACCAAATACTGTATGAACCAAACAACACTCCTCCAAAAGGTCAGAAAGGTATTTTATGATTTAATTAAAAATTTAGTATCCCATTTCCATACTCTGACATCTTCCTGATTTCTGATTGTCCACTGACTGAGCTTTTGCATTAATTCTAAATATCCTTCAACCAAATCACCAGTTAAATTCTTTCTGAAAATCAGCTGCCATTGCCATCCATTAATTTCAAAAACTTCTCAATGATGAACAACAACAACTTTCTTACAATTCAGTTCAAATGATCTAGAGAAAGTATTAGTGAAATGGCAGAGCACCAACTATCATTCCAGAACATATAGTGTGATGTCTATTGCTCAGACTGACCTTAGTACTACATAATAAGAAGGAATATAGAGACTTACAAATGTTATTCCAGGATGCTGACAGTCGTTGACTTAGTGCTGCATAAGAAGGAATCTGAGAGTTTACATTATATTAGCAAAAGATTAGGATAACAACAAAAAAATAATAATTTCTCTAATAATTAGATAATACGGGATATGTGCAGCATCATATATTAATTTATATGTCATGGAGCTCTTTTCGACGTATGAGGAGGTTTCACACAATTTCATTTTGATGATTCACACATTTCAAGTGATAGTAGATGGAATGCGTCCCCCCACCCCCTCGGAAGCTGGCCCACCGGCCACACCCTGTATTTGCTCTCTAGAGGTCACCGGATCGAATCTCCTTCGGTCTGAACATTTGTAAAAGGTGTGTGTTAGGCTTGAGGGTAATCCCAACTTGTTCTTAAAAAAAAAGACCATAGATGAAAAATCATGAACTTTGAAGATCATTTGATTATTCATAGAGTGAGCTAATATTGTTCTATTCAGAAAAATACATCAAATTTGTAATAAGCAAATGATATATATAACATATGATTTTTCATCCACATGAAAGTTAAAAAAAAAAAAAAAAAAAAAAAAAAAACCAAACACATAAATTTGTACGTGCTCCAGCACATGTCTGGTATTCTTTAATAATAATCTTAATAATACTATTAGTAATGGTAATCCGAGCGAATCTCATTATTGAACTCCCTGATTCTATTTTTTTTGCCGGTAGGATGCAGCATCACGCGTTCCGGAATCTGCGGACCCACTTAAAGCGACTGTTCCTGCGTCACACGTACACAAATTCCCACGCGTTTTTTTAATTTTAGACACCACCAAAATTGGACTCTTGTTTGTCTGACAGTCAAATTGCTGCTCCTTCCTTCTCTTTTCGTCTCACTACAAAGTCACTCTTTAACCAGTCACTAGCAGAAGGAACACCAGAACCCCCGCAACTTCAAAAAACTTGCCTCAAGTCCACCAACTTTGCCCACCGACTCTCTCTCTCTCTCTCTCTTAAATCCCACTGCCGAGCACAAGAAAGACGAAACCCTAATCCTAGCTTTGGTATCGATCGCCATGGCCGGGGCTCTGGGGTTCGCTCTTGTCGCCATGGCTCTCCTCTCCCCCCTGGCCTCTCCGAATTCGGAGGGAGACGCTCTTTACGCGCTCCGGCGGAGCTTATCGGATCCAGACCACGTGCTGCAGAGCTGGGATCCGACCCTCGTCAATCCCTGCACTTGGTTCCACATCACTTGCAACCAGGACAATCGCGTCACTAGAGTGTATGCGCAACCCCCTTCCCCCCCCCAACCCCAAACCACCATTTTGGGGAAAAGCCCTCTCCTTTTTATTGGATTTGTTTGGTTACTCTCCCATTCTTCATTATGTCCTCTTGTTTATCAATTGCAATTATCTGTAGCATCTTGTTGGAATCCTAATGATTGATTGAGCATCAATGAGATCAGTTATTCTAGCTTTTCTACAAAAGAAAATTTGTTCTTTTGCAGTGATGCTGAACTTTCGTTGCTTGCCTCTTACTTTTCTCTTTAGCTGGGTGCAGAGTGAATATTGATGTCTGTGTCTGCTTGTTTGTTTGTTTGTTTGTGTGACATTGATTTATATCTGGTACCAATAAAGTTGGTAAAATTGCTTAACAGTGAAGCAGCTAGGTTCTTATGAGTAACTTCTTATTTGAAGTAAGAATGAATTGTTTTTTTTTTTTTTTGAAATTTTGCAAATAATATAGCCTTTTGTTTTAAGTAAGTTGAAATGTTTTCAGTGTATTGCTACCTTTTCTCTTTTTCCTCCTATTGTATTTCCAGTTTTATGTTTGTATTTGTTGATCCTTTTGTATTTTTCATTTTCGTGTTTTGCATTTGTTGAACCACATCTTTTCTAAGCTTTGTTTTTATTACTATAATTTTAGCTTGATACTTTTCCTTTGATTAAAAACTTTAGTGAATCTGCAGCAATGACATATATGTGTGTGAGTGAGTAGGCAGTGATAATCTTTGTAGTGTTTTCTAAACTTAACTGGTCATTTGTTCTAAAAGTTACTAGCAAGATTGGCTGTTTACATCCGTGGAGATTAAAAAGAGATGCTTAGTCATTTTGTTGATATATATCGTTGCACCAGATCTTTAACAGCTCTGTTGTGAAACCCTGTTGGTTGGGGGGGGGGGGGGGAGGGCTTAAGATAAACGACTTGAAATTAAAAAAAAAAACTGTTGGTGCAGAAATGTCGTGGTAGGATATTCTACCATAGTACAAAAATCTTGGTAGCATGCTCAGAAACAAATTACACCAATAAGATAATTCAAATTCAGCAACGAAAACAGGCTAAAACTAGATAAAAAATTAAACACAAAACACATATACTTTATGGTGGTTCGGGCTACCCCCTACCCCCCCACCTTGCGCCTCTTCCAAGGATTTTGAGTCCATTAATTCTTGCTTCAAACAAAGCCAGTTAATGCACAGCCAGCCCTCTATTCCCAAGAGGTTGGACTAAACACTCTTCCTACCGATGAGGTCTCTCTTCCACCCGAAGAGGAAATTACACTAAACAAAATAAGAAAGGTTTTGTTCTCTTTAAACCAAGGATGGGAACACACTATTACACAAATTTTCTCAAAGGAAAAGATTACACAATGAGGCTCTATAAGTGTAAATGATGAAGTAAAATCTTTGGCACAGAGTATTTTATCACAAATTAAAACTAATTTTGAAATCAATCTTAAACAGCAAGATAGAAGATTTAAAAATGATTTTCTTAAAAGAAAGAAATAATTTTTGAAATCTTCAAGCTTGATTTGAACTCAATCAAATATGGAGTCTTGCTCAATGATTGGAGAATGAGAATTGAATGCAAGTCAAAATTTATTGCTTAACTCTATCTGTTGACTGAAAATGGAAGTTGGTAGCTCAATAAATTTATGATAATTTTCCTTGATCACTCTTAATTGAACAGAGAACCGTTTATATCTAGAGAAGAGAAGAAATAACCGTGAGAGATAATGACCCTATTTCTTTCAAAATTTAACTGGATCAGTAGGTGAGAGAGAACATTAAATGATCCCAGCAACAAGCAGATTTTAAACAAAAATGTTAGTGCATGATTTTGTGAGAGAATGGGTAACTCAGTTCCGTTTTGAAAGAGAGGAGATAAGCATTTAATGCATAGGGAAGGAGATGAGTAAGAGAACTATTTATATATGTGCTTACAATCAAGTGCACGAGAGAGAGATGCAACGACTTTTGAAAAGTAGAGAAGTTGTAACACCCAATTCTTGGAATACGTACTTAGATACGTATTCTGATTTTTCTATCATATTTCTTTGATTTAATTTTGTATTTGTTTGTTTTATGATTATTAGTGTGATTGTATTGTATTGGATCTGGATTCGTGGACTCGGAGTCAGCTCTAGTATGAATCGAGGACCTGATCCTAGTATATTGCTCGATTTGGCCTTTCTGGTAATCTGATTTGACCGATTTCAGTTTCAGACACTGTTTCCCAATATTTTAGATTTTTCATGATTTTCTGAAATTTTTTTGAATTTTTCTGCAGAATCTCTAAAACCGATGTCGGTCGGCATCGCTGACAGATTCCCGGATTTTTAGTTTTCAAACGGAATTGAATTTTCAGAAATGGCTTTCACGTTACTTCTTAGAATTTCATATTTTGTCTAAATACATTTTTGAGATTTTTCTAAATTTATTAAAATTTAACCGATTCTGGTGTCGACCGGTATCGCCGGAGGATTCTAGAATTTTAATTTGAAAACCAAATTGAATTTCTCGAATCCGATTTCATCGGGCATCTTAAAATAATATTTATTATTTTTGAGAATTTTTCGGAGCGATTCTGAAATAGTAAATTTTACCCTATTAAATAATATTATTATTTCCTTCTCACTTCATTTTCTTCATTTTTTCCTTTCCCTTCCCAAAGTCAACCACTGACAGCTCACTCTCCCATCCCATCACCTGCCAATCCCATCCCCTATCCCATCACTTTTCCCTTTTAAATAAACAAATCTCCCCCACTTTTTCAATCAACCCATTTCCTTTTCCTTTTTCTTTTGCCCCTTCTTTCTTCTGCTGCTGCTTCTCCTCCCTGGCGACGACGCCAGCCGCCGCCGCCGCCTCCCCTCTTCTTCTTTCCTTTTCTTCTTCTTTCTCCTCTTCTTCCTCCTTTACTTTTTTTTCTCTTCTCGCTTTCTTTCTTTCTTTTTCTTTTCCATTTCCCTCCTTCCCTCTCCTCTCTGTAATGACCGCCGGCGGCCAGGGTTGCCGCCGACGACCACTGGCCGGAGAAGCAGGGCCCTTCTCTCTCTACTAGATTTCACTCACTCTCTCTCTCACCTTACCTCTCTCCCCTCTCCTAGATCCAGCGCCCCTAGGGGGGCTGAGCGCCGCCGGCGCGTCGCCGGCGGCTGAGCACGGCCAGGGGCCTCCTGGCCCCCTGTGCGTGGGCGGAGGAGGGGGCGGCACCTTCCCTTCTCTCCTCTCTCTCTTTTTCTCCCTCTCCTCCCCTCTTTTGGGGTGGCCAGTGGCCACCTCTGCCTGCACGGCCACGGCGGCCGGCGCAGCATCCTGCCTCCCTGGCCGCAGCCAGGGAGCGGCAGAGCCAGCGGCCTGGGCTGTGCGTAGGCAAAGGGGGCGGCAGCCCCCTACTTTCTCTCTTTCTCTCTCTTCTCTCTATCATGGTTTCTCTCTCATCTCTCTCATCCCTTGTTCTCTCCCCTCTCTAGCTGTCCCTCTCTCTCTACTCTCTCTCTCTCCAATTCTCATTCTCTAAACTCTCTCTTTCTCTCTAGACTTTCTCTCTCTAAAATCTCTTTCTCTCTCTAGACTCTCTCTAAATCCCACTTCTCTCTCTAACTCTTTCTCTCTCTCCTCTCTTTCTCTCTCTAAAATAATATATATATGTATATTTAATATATAGATTGGTGGTGTGCGCGAATTTCTGGTGTTCCGAGATTTCACGCCGTTTTCCGGTGATTTAGGCGAGTACATTTTCTGTATTGTTATATGCTTTGCTATTACCGTTATATGCCTAGTAATTGCCACTGTAACTTTTACTACATGATACACCGCTATATATTTGACACATGATACCTGACACCGGTACTTGCCATGCTATATTTGACACGTGATACCCGACACCGGTACTTGCCATGCTATATTTGACACGTGATACCCGACACCGGTACTTGCCATGCTATATTTGACACGTGATACCTGACACCGGTACTTGCCATGCTATATTTGACACGTGATTCCCGACACTGGTACTTGTCATGCTATACTTGACACTTGATACCTGACACCTATATTACCTGGCATGTTCATGATTATTATGTGACAAAACCTCCCCTGTACTCCTGTACTCCTGAACCCATGTACTCCTGAACTCCTGTATCTCCTGTACTCATGTCCCCTGCACTGTTACTCTTATTAATAGCACAGTCAAACCGGCGTCCGACAGAGCATGCCTGGTGTCGAGATGATGAGGATGTATCTCACAATCGTGCTAGCGTCTGGCGGATCCTGAATGGAACTAAGTACCTGGGTCTGATATGTGAGTATCAAGACCCGAACAAAGGAGAGACCAAATATCACACGTTCCTAATATTATTACTGTTTGGTTGTTATGTTTTTATGTTATTCTTGTCCCTTTCCCACTGACGTCCTATAACACCGACAGTTCACACTGGAGCTTGCACTTCCAGTAGAAACTCATCTGAACTCTGATATGCATGTACCATTATTCGAATAGGGGAGAGACCATATAGCATATGCTTCAGACGTTATTATCATACAGGTACGTGTGGGTGTTAATCACGGTTCAAAGACTCGGCCGAGTCGTATCCGTCTCGGCCCGCTCCGAGACGAGTCCGAGTCACGAGTCGGTCGACTCAACTCAGAGGAGACTGATTAGGCGAGAATCGGAGTTGACTCGGTCGATTCGGCATTATGATGATAATTTTGTGCCTCATCGCAATTCAATGTGGAAATAACTACATTAGTATGTATTTATGAATGTAGTTTGTGCAATTTACTATATTGTGCATGTATTTTGATATGCTTCTACTAACGATGCGTGTATTTATACTTTCGCTTTATGTTTAGTGTGCTAGGTGATATATTTTGGACATGTGATACATGAATGTGGATGTCTACATTTTTTTAAGATTTGTCGTGATTTTTTTAGAATTTTTTTAACTTTCTATGTAGCGTTTGCGCGTATCGCCCGAAACCGATCCGAGTCACCGAGACCGATCCGTCTCAGTGCCCGCCGAGTCGGCGGCCGAGACTGCGACTGTGAACCATGGTGTTAATATGCACTGAGGATGCTTATCACATTAACACCAGGCGGCACAGGCAGGAGGGAGGAAGTAGCCCTACAAATTCAAGAGGTGACCCTTACAGATTCAAGAGGTGGCCCCCACCACGTGTGTGGTGTGGCACTTTGCTCCATGTGGCACTTTGTTCTGAGGGTTGATACAGGAGGTAGCCCCACAGATCCAAGAGGTGGCCCCTACAGATTCAAGAGGTGGCCCCCACCACGTGTGTGGTGTTGCACTTTGCTCTGTGTTGCACTTTGCTCTGTGTGGGGAATGGATTCTAGAGGTGGCCCCCACGGATTCAAGAGGTGGCCCCCCACCATGTGTATGGTGTGACACTTTGCTCCGTGTGACACTTAGTTCCATTCAGGATCCGCCTGATGCTAGCACGATTATGGGATACATCCTCGTCATCCCGACACCAGGCATGCTCTGCCGGACACGGTTTGACTGTGCTATTAACAAGAGTAACAGTGCAGGGGACGTGAGTACAAGAGATACAAGAGTTCAGGAGTATAGGGGTTCAGGAGTACAGGAGTACCAGAGGTCTGGTCACATAATAATCATGAATATGCCAGCTAATACAGGTGTTAGGTATCAAGTGTCAAGTATAGCATGGCAAGTACCGGTGTCGGGTATCATGGGTCAAATATAACATGGCAAGTACCGGCGTTGGGAATCATGGGTCAAATATAGCATGGCAAGTACCGGTGTCAGGTATCATGGTCAAATATAGCATGGCAAGTACCGGTGTCAGGTATCATGTGTCAAATATATAGCGGTGTATCATGTAGTAAAAGTTACAGTGGCAATTACTAGGCATATAACGGTAATAGCAAAGCATATAGCAATACAGAAAATGTACTCGCCTAAATCACTGAAAAACGGCCTGAAATCTCGGAACACCAGAAATCCGCGCACACCACCAATCCATATATTAAAATATACATATATATATTTTTTAGAGAGAGAAAGAGAAGAGGAGAGGAGAGAGAGAAAGAGTTAGAGAGAGAAGTGAGATTTAGAGAGAGAAAGTCTAGAGAGAGATTTTAGAGAGAGAAAGTCTAGAGAGAGAATGAGGGAGTTTAGAGAGAATGAGAATGAGAGAGTAAAGAGAGGGACGGCCAGAGAGGGGGAGAGAAACAGGGGATGAGAGAGATGAGAGAGAAAGTAGGGGGCTGCCGCCCCCTTTGCCCACGCACAGCCCAGGCCAGCGGCCTGGGCTGGCTCTGCCGCTCCCTGGCTGCGACCAAGGAGGCGCAGGATGCTGCGCCTGCCGAAGGAGAGGGGGCGGCACACAGGGGGCCAGGAGGCCCACTGGCTGCGCTCAGCCCCCCTGGGGGCGCTGGGATCTAGGAGGGGAGAGAGAGCGTGGAATCTAGTAGAGAGAGAAGGGAGAGGGAACTGGCCCTGCTTCTCCGGCCAGTGGTCGCCGCACAGAGGAGAGGAAGGAGGGAAATGGAAAAAGAAAAAAAAAAGAAGAAAGCGAGAAGAGAAAAAAGGAAACGAGGAAGAAGAGGAGAAAGAAGAAGAAAAGGGAAGAAGAAGAGGGGGAGGCGTCGGAGACGCTCTCGGCAGCGGCGGCTGGCTGGCGTCGTCGCCAGGGAGGAGAAGCAGAAGAAGAAGAAGGGGAAAAAGAAAAAGGAAAAGGAAAAGGAAAAGGGGTTGATTGAAAAAGTGGGGGAGATTTGTTTATTTAAAAGGGAAAAGTGATGGGATGGGGGATGGGATTGGTAGGTGATGGGATGGAATGGAATGTGGCTGTCAGTGGTTGACTTTGGGAAGGGAAAGGAAAAGCAAATGAAGTGAGAAGGAAAGAATAATATTATTTAAATAGGGTAAAAATTGACTGTTTCAGAATCGCTCCGAAAATTCTCAAAAATAGTAAATATTATTTTAAGATGTTCGATGAAATCGAATTCGAGAAATTCAATCTGGTTTTCAAATTAAAAATTCTGGACTCTTCCAGCGATACCGGTCGACATCAGAATCGGTCAAATTTTGATAAATTTAGAAAATTTCCAAAAAATGTATTTAGACAGAATATGAAATTTTAAGAAGTAACGTAAAAGCCGTTTCTGAAAATTCAATTCCGTTTGAAAACTAAAAATTTGGGAATCAGTCAGCGATGCCGACCGGTACCGTTTTTGGAGATTTGTAGAAAAATTCAGAAAATTTTAGAAAATTATGAAAAATCTAAAATATTGAAAAAAGTGTAATGCTGAAATGAAACGGTCAAATCGGATTACCAGAAAGGCCAAATCGAGCAATGCACTAGGATCGGGTCCCCGGTTCATACTAGGGCCGACTCCGAGTCCACGAATCCAGATGCAATACAAAACAATCACACCAATAATCATAAAACAAAAATAAATACAAAACTAAATCAAAGAAATATGATAGAAAAATCAGAATATGTATCTAAGTACGTATTCCAGGAACTGGGTTTACATTCCATCCACCTTACAAAAATTTCATCCTCGAAATTTCGATAAGGGGATGATGAACACAGAAAGGATATGAATGGGGATTATGCCAATCAAGATATGAGTAACTGAGGGTAATTCCCACCAATCGACTGAATGATAAACCAGGACTGAGACACTTCTGCCGTATATATTCTCTAACGGTGCCATAATAATACTGACTTGATGTCTGCTGATAAAGAATACTGCCAGAACTTCAGAAGACTGACCATTCTGAGTAATATTAAGTAAGCTGACTTGGTGAGTTAATCAATAATACTGTGAAACAAAGCTGATGAAACCCATTTAAATCCATAGTGCTGAAATCCATAATATAATGTAAAGCCCCGCATGGCATGAAGCTGTCCTTGACAAAGAGTCTGTAGTAGAATTACCGATGCTGCATACATACTACCTCTCTGAGAATAAACCAGAATATCGAGATAAAGAAAAACCCGATAATACTGAGCATAAATCAAGAAGACCAATAATTAACAATTTCTGAATACTGGGCATTGCAATCCTGAACGACATAATCAGGAATATAGAATAACCATGGAGAATTCTGAATACTGACTTCTGAATGATAACCTGACTACAGATGAAACATTAAAGAATACTCAATCCCTGCAAGGTTGGCCAAATTGATCGTTCATAAGGATCATGGTAATAGCTCAGATACAACGAGAAAACCCTGTTCATCGGATCCGTGAAAACACGTTAGGCGGAAGAAATCTGAGGAACGGGCTAGAGTGCTAAGCACTGAAGGGACTAGCCACTGACGAAACCAAGCCTAGGTGAGGCCATCGCGTAACACATCTCAGGCGTTAAGCATTAGGGTGCAGCGGGGCTAACGCTTTGCGAGGCTCGCACTTGGCGGAGCTCATGCAGCGAAGCCAGCACGTGACACAATGCTAAATGCTAAGCACAGGGTGCAGCGAAGCCAACCATGGTTCAAAGTCTCGGTCTCGGCCGCCGACTCGGCCGGGCACGAGACGGATCGGTCTCGGCGACTCGGATCGGACTCGGGCGATACGCAAAAAACGCTACATAGAGTGCCAAAAAAATTATAAAAAAATCATGACAAATCATAAAAAAATGTAAACATCCAAATTCATGCATCACATATTCAAAACATATCACCTAACACTCAAAACATAACGTGAAAGCATAAATACAAGCGTCGTCGGTAGAAAAATATCAAAATACATGCATAATATAGTAAATGCACAAAATAATTCATAAGTACCTATACTAACTTAATTACCTAACTTCAATAAAATTATTAAATTACCTAACGTAATTACAAAATTTTATTAGATTAAATTAACCTAAATTAAGTTAAATTAACTTTACCTAAACTAAACTAAACTAAATGACATTAAATGCAAATTAATTAGAGAGAGAGGAACAGAGAGAGGGAGAGAGAGACGGAGACAGAGGAGAGAGAGGGGAACACAGTGGAGGAGAGAGAGAGACGGAGAGAGAGGGACAGAGAGAGAGAGACAGAGAGAGACTGACAGGGAGAGGGAGAGAGAGAGGGACAGAGAGGGGGAGAGAGACTGAGAGGGAGAGGGGGAGAGAGAGAGACAGAGAGAGAGAGAGATACAGAGAGAGAGAGATACAGAGTGAGAGAGAGAGAGTCCGACAGAGAGAGATACAGAGTGAGAGAGAGATACAAAGGGAGAGAGAGAGATAGAGTCCGACAGAGAGAGAGACAGAGAGAGAGTCGCTGCGGAGAGAGAGACAGAGAGAGAGCCGGGTGAGAGAGTCTCCGCCGGAGAGAGAGAGCAGAGAGAGAGAGACGGAGAGAGAGAGAGAGAGCCGGGAGAGAGAGTCTCCGCTGGAGAGAGAGAGAGCAGAGAGAGAGACGGAGAGAGAGAGAGAGAGAGGCAGAGAGAGACGCTGCGCCGCTGCGGGGGAGAGAGAGAAAGAGAGGGAGAGAGAGGCACAGAGAGGGGGGAGAGAGAGAGACTGAGAGAGAGAGGGGAGAGGGAGAGGAGAAGTTACCTGCAGACGGACGGCGACGGCGACGGCTACGGCGACGCGGGGGGGACGGCGAGGGCTTCGCGGGGGGGGGACGACGAGCGAGAGAGAGAGAGAGATCAGATCTGATCTCTCTCTCTCCCTCAGCGCGTTTTAAGGGAGGCGTCACGGGCGCCGAGTCGGCCGAGTCGGGTCCGACTCGGACCCGATCCGGGTCGACTCGCCGATCTTCTATTGACTCGGCCCTCCGAGTCGTACCGGAGGGCGCCGAGTCGGATACGACTCGGCCGAGTCATATCCGACTCGGCCGAGTTTACGAACACTGAAGCCAACGCCTGGTTAGGTCCACGGGTGATTAGAACACAACTCTCGCTTGGCGAGGCTAGCGGGGCTTGTGGTTCACCAAATATATAAAGACTGCCAGGAGTTGGTGGCTCTGAGAACACGATCAAGAAATCATAATAACTGAAATGAGTCCTGAGTGCTTTCCTCTGAATAATAACCTGACTGCATGTCAGTTCTGAGAATGCCGGAGTTCCATGAACATGGTAGAAGAAATAATGATCGCTGCTAGATAGAAAATATCATAACTCTGTCTGACAAAAATCCTGAATCTGGAGTATTGTTTCATACCGACACTCCTCAGGTAATGATACGGTCTGTCTGATTATATAAGTGATGATTACTCCACTTGCCGTACTGGTTTCCCGTGATGTATCCATAAATACAAGAATAGAATGCGAGGCTGAAAACTATCCAATATAGGACAAGGCGATGCACCAGGGTCAAGGAATACCAGAATATAATGATAGCAAACCACATCTGTCTTGCTGCTACCCTACCAGTCTATCCATATCTTGAGTTGGTATAAGGATGACAGGAACTGGAAATGAAAAAGGATGGAAGAGATTTCAAGAATCAAGGAAAGGACGATCAAGAGGGAATAGATAACTTTGTACTTGTAGTTGGATTGTATAACCTTGACTTATGCATTCCAGTTGCAAATTTTTTTACCATTAATTTGCCGACTGGTTGTACTGAAGATGTGAGAGCCTAGGCTCTGATACCACCTGCAACGCCCCGATCCTGAGGGTACGGGGACGTACTGGGACGTATATACGTAATACCCTCGTATATATACGTCGCAGTAACGTCTCCGTATCCTCAGGATCGGGGCGTTACAGAAGTGATCAGGTGAGTACAAGTCACATTCTAGGCAGGTGGTGTATTAGGTAGCCTAGCAAGAGAACAAAGTGAGACAAGCTCACATGGGCAAGTTTACAGTACCCGGATAAACAAATGAAAACACTTCTCTCTCTCAGCCAACCTTCTACAAAATAGTATTAAAAAGTTGATAACCAGACATTAAAATTCGGCAGTAGAATAGTATGCTGATAAAGCATGGTAGGACCAAGTGGAAGGATATTGTTCCACACAAAATAATTTTGATAAATTTTATGAAAAAATCCGAAAAAATGGGAAATACTTGTGAAGATATCTAGGATTAATTTAAAGAAAGTTTGAAGAATGTTGACTTAAGAAAAATCCTATGTGCCAAATTAAATTACTTCATCAAATTTACTTTCACAAAAGTTCCTAAGATATGAAAATTTACTCTTGATATTGCTCCTCTTGTTCTTTGCTCTTAGATGTAGCTTATTTGAAATTGTCACTTGATCAAGGAGCTTGTTCCGCCACCTCCACATATGATTTGTAATTAGGCTCGCATTCCATCCATCCTCCAATTTAGAATTTGTCTTCACCTATCTTAGTGAGACACAATCACTAAACACATTGATTAGTGTCAAAATTGATTAGTTTAATCATCATCAAAATAAAGGGTTTCACATCCGTATCCCTGAGTTTGTATCCTTTTCCTAACAGAATCAATCGAGTAGCAACTAGAGTCTTTTGACAATATCCTTGTTCTCCCACAAAAAATGAAAAACAAAAAAAAGAGAAGAAGGATATAATAGTATTACAATATGTATAGGAAAATTCTCGGTCCGAAAAGGAGAAAAACATGAGAGCGGGAGAATTCACTATAATCTCAGGTGATTACAATGAATTCTGTAGAGTAATATTGCGGTTACAATCTTTTTTGGATCCCCGTCCCCTGTGAAGAAGTAGGAGACCGGTATTTATATGTGAGGGTTGGTCTGGATGAGGTCAATCAAGATTTTCGCAATTGAACCAGCTCCGAATCTTAACTTCACGAACTGCCTCAGCTTCCATCAGTTAAAGTGGTGATTCTACGAAGATCGTTTTGGTTGGCGAGGGTAATCGATTTGATCATCAGATATCGACCCACGTATCGGGTCGTTGCAACCGCCTGATCTTCGTGGTGATCGGGTGAGATTGGATCAGATGATCTCGTGATGTCCAAGATCTGCCAGGTGTCGCGATATCACAGAGGTCAAGCTTGAGTTGAACTTTGTGGAGGAGGAGAGGGTGGATGTTGAGGTTGTGGTGGAGGGTGAGAAAAATCGTGAAGTTTCATACGATGAAGTATGACACGATCAAAAGTTCGAAAACCTTAACAACACTCGTTTCGAAAGCAAAATCTATGTGAAATTTCCGAAACACGTGTGATAAAAAGGCTCCATATGGTAGGAAGGAGGTATGATCCTTAATAAGAGTATCAAAGATATCTTTGCCCAATTGACTTCTAGTCCAGCCATTATGGCATAGACACAAGTGGCTAAATCACGGGAATAATAGTTATAACTCTCGATTTTAGGGCAAAGTTATAGGCAAGGATACGACCAATAAGACGGGGAATGAGTTTCAATTTATTGTTAGACATAGGTAATCCTTGACCTGGAAGAAATATATTTGATAAGATCTCCGCATCATTCATATTAATGTCATTAATAGAGAGGCCGTGATAAGGAGTTGAAAAAATACGACCTAAGGATTTTGGGGATAACTTGATATTGATACCTTTAACCATAGAATATATATGAACATCATTCTCATTGTCTTCATAGGTTAAGTTGGTATAAAATAGGTGAATCAAGAAAGGATAATAGCCTTGTCTAGAATCAGTAGAGAACATATGATAAAGACCACAATTTTATAAATATGAGATAATATCATAGTCATTAAAGTCCTCATATTTAATAAACCTACCAGGTAAAATTTCTAAGGAAGAAATTCTAAGGAAATCATCTTCTAGGGCAGGATTTTTCAGAAAAGCTCTAAAATCAGCTTGAGATGAGGAAGAAGATGGTGTAAATTTGGTTTTCTTAGACCTAGACATGATTAGAACTCAAATTAAAGGAAGATAAAGTAAGAATTGACAGTAGAAGACTGAGATTGAAACAATTTTATCAAGGAATTGAAGGAAGAAGGAAGTTGGGTTCACAGCAGCTGTCGATCCCTGTAGTCGACTGGTGTTACCGGCTGGGAACAACCGGGTGAAAACTAGGGTTTTTATTAGGGTAAAGAGTAGAAAAGAAAGGTAAATACCAAATCAATGGTTAGGATCAAAAATAGAGTTAGATCGGATCCAGATTTAATGATATGGGCCGGGTTTCAAAGTTAAAAACCAATAACAGAACACAGTTTTTCACAGGGTTAGTCGACTTGGTGTTTGTGACTAGTCGACTAATTCATATACTAGTCGACTAGTTTGTCAATATAGTCAACTATCTCTAAATAGCTCAAAAAATTCATGTTTCTGTTAGATGCAATTAGTCGACTGGGTCACTGTTAAGTCGACTAGGTGTTTAATAAGTCGACTAATAGGTCTTAATAAGTCGACTAATAGTTGAAAAATGCCTTAAAACAATTCTGAAAAAATATTTAAAGATCAGAAATATTGCAAATACCCAAATCTCTTCGAAATCTCATAAAAATATCTTCTTTAAGAGGTTTTGTAAAAATATCTGCAATTTGATTATCAGTTGATATAAAATTTAGAGAAATATCACCTTTTAAAGCATGATCACGTAAAAAATGATGTCTAAGATCAATATGCTTAGTACGTGAATGATGAACTGGATTTTAGATAAGTTAATAGCACTGGCATTATCACACATAATAGGTGAGTTTGTGATAGACATGCCATAATCAAATAATGTTTGTTTCATCCATAAAATTTGAGCACATGCAACATTAGCAGCGATATATTCTGTTTCCGTTATTGATAATGATACAGAATTTGCTTTTTACTGAACCATGTACTAGTGAATGTCCTAAAAAGTGACAAGTACCACTAGTACTCTTCCGATCAGATTTGCATCCAGCAAAATCAGCATCACTATATGATAGTAAATCAAATGTGCTTGATTTTGGATAAAATAAGCCATAATTGATTGTGTTATTAATATATCGAAGAATCCTTTTCACTGCTTTAAGATGTGATTCCTTAGGATTTGATATGAAACTAAGAAACATGAACATAAATAATATCAGGTCTACTTAAAGTAATATATAGTAAAGAACCAATTATACCTCGATATAGTTTCTGATCAACATTCTTACCATTTTCATCTTTGTCTAGGAATGTAGTAGTACTCATGGGAGATTCTTATGACCAGATTTTTCATACCAAATCTTTCAGAAGTTCCTTTGGCATACTTGCACTGGGAAATGAAGATTCCATCATTCATTTGCTTTATTTGCAGAGCGAGAAAGTAAGTTCGCCCATGTGGCTCATCTCAAATTCACTCTGCATAGTCTTAGAAAATTCTTGACAAAGATTATCGTTAGTAGATCCAAATAAAATATCATCAACATATATTTGAATAATTAAGATATCTTTATTAACATGTTTAATAAAGAGAGTTGTATCTGCTCTTCCATTTAAAAGAAAACTTTTTAATCTATCATACCAAGTACGGGGTGCTTGTTTTAAACCATATAAAGCTTTCTTAAGTTTAAAAACATGGTTTGAAAATTTTCATGTTCAAAACCTGGAGGTTGTTCAACAAAATTTTCATGTTCAAAACAAAGTTTAAAACTTTTGGAATCCTGTTATAAAACAATTCATAAGATGTTTTGTTTAAAAAAGGTCGAATAAGCACACGATTTAAAACATAACATGCAGTAGTAATAGCTTCAGCCCAAAAATATTTTGGTAAATGACTGTCCATAAGCATAGTTCTAGCACATTCTTGTAAAGTCCTATTCTTTCTCTCCACAACACCATTTTGAGGAGATGCTCTAGGAAATGTAAAGTTATGTGTAATACCATACTTATCACAGAAATTTGCAAAAGATTCATTTTCAAATTCTCCTCCATGATCACTCCGAATAGTGACTATGTTTAGAGACTTGATTTTGAATTTTTTTACAAAAACTTGAAAACTCATCAAAAGTATCATTTTTATTTTTTAGAAAAATTACCCATGAAAAACGTGAATAATCATCAACAATAACAAAAACATACCTACTTTTGTTTAAAGAAGCAACACGAGTAGGACCAAATAAATCCAAATGCAACAGTTCTAAAGGTCTATTGGTAGAAACTAAATCTTTAGATTTAAAAGATGATTTAACTTGTTTTCCTAATTGACAAGAATCACAAAAATAATCCTTTTTAAAAGCTATTTTTGGAAGACCTTTAACTAAATCAAATTTAGAAATCTTAGAAATTGTTTTCATATTCAAATCACCCAATCTTTTATGCCATAAAAAATAATCATTATTAGAAGTAAGTAAACATAAGTTATCATTTGATGATATATAGGTATTGATAACTCATAAATATTATTGTTACGAAAACCCTTAAACAAAATATCTTTCATATTAGTATCATATATAAGACATGCATCTTTTTCAAAAACAATTTTATAACCCTTATCACATAATTGACTAATACTTAATAGATTGTGTTTTAAACCTCTTACCAAAAGAACATTTTCAATAGGGGTTTTGAAATATTACCAATCATTCCGGTACCAATAACCTTTCCTTTGTTATTGTCCCCAAATATTACTGTACCCCTTTTTTGATTTGAACGGAAGACAGTAGTTGAATGTGTCCGGTCATGTGTTTGGAACACCCACTATCAAGTATCCACTTTTCTTTATAAGGGACCTATAAGATAAAACAATTTGTATGGTACCCATCATGATAGGGTCCGAAAAAGATTAGCCTTTAGGAACCCAAATCCAATTGGAATTTGGTTTCCATTTGTTAGTATAAACATAATTATCAAAATTACACACATCATGTATATAAGATGCAATATAAGCATTTTTATCAACATTATTTAGATTTTTTGGAATCCATATATATTTGTACCTAATTCTTTTTGAAATGGTATTAGTATTTCTTCTCACAAAAGAATTATATGAATTATTATTATAAAAATGTGTAGATTTTACAAAATTAGTTTTTGAAAATCCAAGACCAACATGTGGAGGTTTGTAACTCTTATCTTTTGGAAAACCAAGACCAAAATGATTATTTGACATATTTTGGTAAGATAATAAATCATTTAAATTCTCTTTTCCTTTATTAAATTTAGTCACATTTTTCAAAAGATCTTCATACTTAATTTTGAAACTAGTCATTTTCTTTATCTAAAATAGTAATTCTAGAAATTAAAGAAATAGTTTCCTTTTTAAGCATAGAATTCTCTTTTAAGAAAATTTCATTATCCCTTTTTAAAAATGAAATAACTTTTTCAAAATCATCTTTTTGAGAATTTAAAGAAGATGTTTGAGAAACAAAAATTGCATTTTCATTGTTGAGTCTTTCATTTTCTTTTATTAAAACTTTATTTTTAATCTTTTCATTTTTGAAATTATTAAAAAGTTCATTAAATGCTTCTAATAATTCATCATAATCTTGTACCTCATCTTCTTGAGCCATGAAGTAGATATTGGCGGTTTCGGTGGCTTCTTCTACGTCAGAGGAAGATGAGTCGCTATCATCCCAAGCTTCTTGTTGAATTTATTGAAATTCTTGAAGTGTCCTTTTGATTTCATCAACGGGCAATCCTTCTTTATGTGACCTGGTTTGTTACACTTAAAACAAATAGGATTATCATTAGTATCTTTATTCTTTTTAAACTTACCTTGTTTTAAGAACCTTTTGAATTTTCTTGAAAGCATCGCCATTTCCTCTTCATCGTCATTTGAATTGTCCATATCTGAGGATGTATGAAAGGCAAGTACTTTCTTCTTGGATTGAAGTTGTTGTTCGTCCTTCTTTCTATCTTCGAGTTGCACTTCATATGCCATTAGATTACCAATAAGGTTTTCTAATGACATTGTTGAGAGATCATTCGCTTCTTCTATTGCAGTAGTCTTCTTCTCCCAATCTGGTGTGAGTGCACGAAGAATCTTGTGAACTTTTTCGACTTGGGCATATTCCTTTTTAAGGGATGCTAAGAAATTTGTTATGTCGGTGAACCTTGTAACCATTTCTGAGATGGTTTCATTCTCCTTCATTTTGAAAAGTTCAAACCTGTGGACAAGAATAGAAATTTTAGATTCTTTAACCTTATTTGTGCCTTCATGTGTAACCTGTAGAGTGTGCCATATTTGATTTGCAGAAGTGGCTGTTGACACACGGTTGAATTCTTCTTGGTTAAGGCACAGAATAAAGCATTCATCGCTTTGGCATTAAGGTTCGCATTCTTCTTTTGATCATCACTCCAAGCGGTGTAGTTGGTTGTTGGCTTGGTGTATGGTGCTTCTACTATGTTCCATAGTTCGTAGTTGAGCGATTGCAAGTAGATCTTCATTCTACACTTCCAATAATTGTAGTTGGATCCATCGAATAGCGGTGGACGTTGTGTAGAATGTCCTTTGAATTGTGATGAAGGGAACTCCGTTGCCATCCTTGCTCTGATACCAAGTGTAGGATCTATATTCAAGCAACACAAACACTAGAGGGGGCGAATAGTGTTTATAAATTTTTTTAAATAAAACTACTTGCCGGAAATAGAAATTCACAAGATAAAACTCAGAAAAATGCAAACGCAAAGACAAGAGATTTATCCTGGTTCGGTCCTTGTGACCTACGTCCAGTCCCCAAGCAATCCGCTTGAGATTTTTCTTTCTTGATTTGGATACACTCAAAACCAATACCTTGTACGCCATTTGACAAAACATCCTTTGTCAAATGTGTACAACTCCTCTTACAACCAAGAAGAGAAACACCTTGTACAACTTTTCTTCTACACCAAGAAGACGCCCTTGTATAATGCTCCTCTTTGAATGATTACAATTGATCCTATAAGCCTTGAATCTGTATGTGATTGTGGACAAGGTCTCTTATAGGTGGACTTTCAAAAATTTTCACAATAGAATAAGAATTGGTGAAGAAACAGAAAGTGAAAGTAAGTTTTCAGAAAGACAGAATTTTGAACAGAATTTTTGGGCAGAAAACTTGAGTTTTGAATTGGTGAATTGATCGTAGGACAACATCCCTATTTATAGCTGAAATCTATAGTCAGTTAGGGAAGTTATCAATTCAAATTTGAAATTTAAAGCGTTGGATAAAACACCAGAAATCACCAACTGCACAACAGTTAGAAACTGCTATTAGTCGACTAGGATATGGAGGTTAGTCGACTAGAATAACAAAATTTTCAAAAGTTAGTCGACTAATAAAGGGGTCAAGTCGACTATACTTAGACTGATACGGATAACAAGTTTCTGGAAACTGTTTTTAGTTAACTATATAGACAAGGTTAGTCGACTATACTTTAGGGGAAGTCGACTAATTCTGATGACAGACAATAAACAAGTTGACTATATAGACAAGGTTAGTCGACTATACTTTAGGAGAAGTCGACTAATTCTGATGACAGACAATAAACAGAGAGTTGGAAAATTTTGTAAAAAGACTTAGTCGACTGGGGAAATTGTCAAGTCGACTAGGAGATTGGTTAGTCGACTATACTTATAGGTCAAGTCGACTATATAGGTATTTGTGTGAGTTCAAGGATTTTAACAATATTCTAAAAATGCACAAAAATGCTCAAAGTCTTTAACTGAGGTTGAGCAATCAGAACTCTATATAAATGCTTGAGATAGAGCTCCAAATGCATCTGTATCACTTTATTATTCATCATCAAAATCTTTTAATCTTGTAGGTTTCAACAATCCCATACTTACTTTTATACTTCATTTATTATACCCAAATTCAATCAAACAATTGCTAATTCAAGTTCAATGCTAACCAAATTATGAATATAATGACCCAAATTCAATCAAACAATTGCTAATTCAAGTTCAATGCTAACCAAATTATGAATTGGTTAAGAGGCAAAGAAACTTCAACTTTTGAGAGTTTTTTTAGCAATTGTAATTCGATTCAAAATATCATACTTTCCTGACACTTTGGTGTCAGAGTCGAAGATGATCATCCGTCTTAGAACCGTATGAACTTTTAACCTCAAGGTGACACTTGCTTGGCGGGGGTGAAGAGAAAGAGACATATCCACACGTATTTCCCCCTTATGATATTGAACTCAAGCATATATAGAATATCACTCAATTTCTCATTTATGTAGCCTCAATGTCAATTCACAATCTAATTAGACAACTCACCCAACTTTGCATGAAAAATTAAAATTTAAAGCATAACATACTTAATATAATAGGTGACAGATGAAGATGATTCAGTCAAAATTAACCATTATTCGAAAAATTCACTCTTACAGTAATACACTTGTTAAGATTACTTATTCTATTGACTCATACATATTTTCTTGAGTCTTTTTTATAACATATATCATTAATACAAGGCAGACTCAAAACATGGTATTAATCTATAATTTGATATTTTTTACTTTTTTTAAAAATATTTGATAAGTCTAAATATTTCAGATTATTCGATATCTTTTTTAATGATCTTTACAGATTTATTCAACAGTTCAAAGGTGAAAGAAGTTCAACGCATCAAGAGTTCAAATTGAAACTGAAATCCAAAGTCCTAAGCTCCAACAACTCCAATTCAAAGTTCAAAGCCAACAACACTTCACAGCCAATAGAACTCAAGTTTATTACAATTGGAATTGAAATTTAAATCCACGGTTCAACGATCATCATCCATTTCAAATTTCAAAAGGAAAAGAAGGATCATTTCGATCCCAAAATTCAAATCAAAATGGATTCAGACCAGCGGGTTCGGATAAAGAAAGCAAGAGTTTATGAAATTTGAAATACTAAAGAGATAAGATGAAAATCAAACCGAAGTTTCAAAAATCGCTCAAAAATCTCTCACCAATTGCAGTTATAAAAGGACTAGCAGAGAGGAGAAGAGGGGGCAATTTCCATCTTATCTTTTTAGTATTTCAAATTTCATAAACTCATGCATGCTTTCTCCGAACCCACTAGTTTGAATCTATTTTGATTTGGATTTTGAGATTGAAATGATCCTTCTTTTCCTTTTGAATTTGAATTGGATGATGATTGCTGGAATTGTGGATTTGAATTTCAATTCCAATTGTGATAAACTTGAGTTCTATTGGCTGTGAAGTGTTGTTGGCTTTGAACTTTGAAATGGACTTGTTGGAGCTTGGGACTTCGGATTTCAGTTTCAATTTGAACTCTTGATGGGTTGAATTTCTTTTGCCTTTGAACTGATGTTGAATAAATCTCTAAAGATCATTCAAAAAGGATATTAAATAAACTGAAATATTTAGACTTGTCAGGCTGCTGAATAGAGTTCATTGAAGCAGCAAACATTTCTAGTTGAACATTAACTTGTCGAAAACTCCTAGCAGTTCAACTCTGATGCAGCTTATGTTCATCATTTGTGCACATGAGAGTTCCAGTATATATGGCTGTGCATCATGTTTACATTACAAACTTTTATTTTCATTCTCTCAGGTTCTATGCTTGTCCTTGCCCCAATGATGCTCAATCTCTTTTTTCCCCCTCCGTCATGTAATTTTTGGCTTTACTTTGGAAGGATTTCTTGCTCATGTTCTTTCTGAATATCATATATGCTGTTTGCTGGGATGGAAGCATTATTAATTTATCATTTGATGTTGATTTCTGCAGGGACCTTGGGAATTCAAATTTGTCAGGTCATCTTGTACCTGAACTTGGAAAACTTGAACACTTGCAGTATCTGTAAGTGTCCTCATTCTTTGGTTATAGATCATCTTAACCCCAGTACATGTTAGAGCTTTGTATTATGCTTGTTAGTGTTCAATAACTAGCCCCACGTTATTTTATTGGTTTGTTGTTGGTTGAATGAATAAACTAACAAAGCTCTTGCATTTATCACAGACTATGGAATCTAAAATTATCATGAGGTCATCATATTTTATGCCAAGGTTCATATTTAAGAGAACCATTGAATGAAAATTTTAAGAACAGCAATCGTCAACATTAAATATTTTACATTAGCTAGGACCACCGTGTGTTACAAGCGATAGCATAATAGATAGATGATGAGATTCTATTCCATGATGTCTCTAAACTGCATACACTCAAATTTGAGTATACAATTACAAAACTCAGCATGATTATGAAGATCCAGTGTTATGTGGGCATTTTAAGTATGGACTTGTATAATTGTAATATTGTTTTGGTGGATCATTTTGTCATCTTTGAGCATTGGTCATCAAACTGTTTGCGCCATGGATGACAACCTCAAACTGGGAAAAGCTTTGTGAAGCCCTTGCCAATTTCTTGCTGTTGTCAGTCTCAAGTGCACTTTTTCTGGTGCCAAATACTCGTCCATGAGAATTATTAGAGGAACTTGACATTAGACCTAGGACCTGTTGCAGGGTACAGCTTACCTTATCGATAACACAGTTCTAAGTCGTGACAAAGGAGAAAACCTCCAAAATTCTCCCAGACTAAGAAGATTATAAATGAATCCGCAGATGAATTAATTATCTCATTCATCTTTCAGATACAATATAAGCCAAATAACCACATAAGCGGACAACAATAATTAAGAGAAGCTTGAAGCTTCCCTAGCATATAATTTCCTTACTTTGATATAGGTTGTATTATGATGCTTCAATTTGCGTTTTATTTCTATGCATAATACATGTGAAGACCCCAATTAAGTCATTTTCAGGCTTTATTAGAATTCGTGGATCTTGGTCAACCTCAAGGTTAACAAGTGGTCTACTTTTCTTGTCCTTGAACTGATTGCTGCCTTGATTCGAATTTCCTCCATAGCCACTCATCGCTCATTTCCTTATATATATGGTCGAATCATGATGAATGGAATGGATCGTTCATAGGAATGGTACATGGTGGTCTAAGGAGGCGGCCTAAAATCTCACCATGGTGCATCCCTAAGGATGATCCACTCTATCAATTTAATTTACATATCCGAAAATGATTGCGTATAAGAAACCATGCACACTTGATACTTTTTAATCATGCATTAAATGATTACAAAATGAACAGTTTTTTCAACAATAGAACAAATGATACCATTTAATCAATAGTTAAAAAAATGTCCAAATGCATGATTATCTATATATAAGCATTTTAGGACATGAAAATCATGATGAATGGAGTGGATCGTTTATAGGAATGATACATGGTGAGATTTTATGTCGCCTCTTTAGATTACAGTATAATGAGACACACTAAGAGCACTTTACCCTATATGGGTAAAATGTTCCTAGTATCTCTCCTTAAATTATCATATATATATATATATATATATATATATATATATATATATATTATATATATATATATATATATATATATATAAGCCAGTGAGACTGTACTTCTAGGGCGTGCATAATTAACTTATTTATCCAACCTACAAAAGTACATGTTCAATGAAATTTGATGATCCATGCCGTTAATCTTAGTCTACATGTTTTGAAAGTTCTATACACAAAATCATTCATTTTGAAGATTATTTACTTATGTTTAAAGTGGTGACAAAATAAATTGTTTTCTATAATTAGAAACTATTCGTTTTACATCCACTTGATGCATGAGCAATTGGTTTTCAAAGCATATGATTCTTTATTTTAAGCCTTTTAGTATATGTAGATCAAGATAACTAGGGTGGATTGTATAAATTATTTACATATTATGCATTTTTATAGGTGGACATAACAAGTTATGCACTAAGTAATAAAGCCTCACTCTATATATATATGTATGCATGGAAATATTCTAGTGAGAAACAGCTCATAATAAGCTTCGTGCGAACTCCACAATGAACTACCCACTAGATGATCCAAACTGTTCATCTTGATGTACATACTCAAATTAGGCTAACAATTAAAATTCATGTGATTCCATACCTTATTACCCATGCATTAAGTGGTTAAACAAAATATGTTATATTAGTTGTTAAAAAAAAGATATCATTTGATGAATCAGTAAAAAGTCCAGAATCGCGTGATTTTTCATTGTTAGCCTAATTTGAGTATATTAATCAAGATGAATAGTCGGATCATCCATTGGGTGACTCATCGAAGGGTTCAAAAACTCGACCGAGTCAGACTTGACTCGGCCGAGTCGTCTCCGGAACAGAGTATGGCGAGACGAGAACGAGTCACAGTACCTTATTTTTTTGCGATTCGTGAAGGTATCTGTCGTGACTCGGTATCACGAGTTTACTCGGCCGACTCGACGGAGTCTGGCTGAGTTAGAACCGGGTTGGGATTTAAACCTGACCAAAAAAGGAAGTGAAGTTGCTCTCTCTCCCCCCCACCCGGTTCTCACCGCCAGCTGTCCTCGCTAGCGCCTCATCGCCAGCACTCGCCGGTCGTCGTCGCGCCTGTGACGATCAGGTACCCCTTTCTCACCCAATCTCTCTCTCTCTCTCTCTCTTTATGTGTCTCACCCTCTTTCTCCCCCTCTTACCCCCTCTGTCTCACCCTTTACCCACCCGCTCTCTCTATTTGTTAAGACCAGATCTCTCTCCCCCCTCTAGAAGATATTAAATAGGGTTTAATTTAGTATATATTAATATAGATTAATTTAGTAGATTATAGAATTTACTGTATTATGCATGTAACTTTGCCATGTTTCTACTAATAACACATGTATTTATGCACTTTTTATGTTTAGTGTGCTAGGTGTTATATATTATGTATATATGATACATAAATATTGATGTCTATATTTTTTTAGATTTTTCGTGATTTTTTCATAATTTTTTGAGCTTTTTATGTTGCATTTCTCGCATATCGCTGGAGTCAGTTCCATGATGCCGCGACCGATGATCTCAGTTCCCACCGAGTCGACGGCCATTACCGCGACTTTGAATTATGCTCACTGTGAAATTCGCATGAAGCTTATTGTGAGCCAGTCTTTACTAGAATACCTCTCTCCCTATATAGAGAGATAGACGCGTGTCCTTCAAAAAGATTTGAGCCAGAATCCTTCCACCTTAATATAACCCTCTGACATTCGAATACAAGATTCACTCCGTTGAAGTTGATCTATATTATTTCAAGTTCTATAAACCAAAAAACAAGTGTTTTGAATACTTTTTGCCCATCCATCAAGCTACACAAAATGGACGGCCGAAAGTAGTGAGTTTGTTAGATCTATGTCTTTAGACATACAAATTCTCGATCCGACCATTTGATTAGATCTAAACATTTAAACACCCATACAAACCAATTTTTGTTAGGTTTCAAATGTTCTACACCGTTAAACTAACCAAATCATCATTTAGGCCGTCTGTTTTTTTCCTACTTGATGCATGGGCAAAAGTATTCAAAACACTTGATTTTTAGTTTTTAGATACTTGAAGTAATATAGACCAACTTCAACGGAGTGGATCTTGTATTCGAATGTCGGAGGGAAGATCCACTCCGTTGAAGTTGATCAACGACGATTGAGGTACCTGATACCCGTCCATGGTTTGGATCTACAACACGGTCGGTTATAATCTTTTCTTTTATTTTTGTTCAGATCAGTAGATTTAGTCGATCTGAGATCTACAAGAGGATTGATTTTGCTTTGATCAGTAGATCCAGTTGATTCAAGTCTGTGAGTTATGATCTGTAAGAGACTGGATGTTCTATGTTTCTTATATTCTCTTCCGGGTAGGGCGATATGGATGGTGCTTTTTAAAGGCAAGTCACGGAACTATTTGTTAGTGTGTGAATGATTATTTTGTGATGAGTTTTTCGAGTTATTAAGAGTTATTGAGAGTTATATTAAGTGATTGAGTTCTCATTTGAGAGAGTTATTAGAGGTTGGATTCAATATAATATCTTGTACTCTTTTGATTAATGAAAATATTTTTACCATTCAAATATGTGTGTGTGTTTAAAAGAGTTTGAAGAAGGATGTTTGAGAACCATCCGCATTGTTGATATGATGGTATCTAGGTGTTTTAGCGTCATAAATAAATGTCAGTCTCCGAGTGGTGAAGACTTGAGGTGCCTGCTTAAACACGTGGTGAAGTACAATGGACTAGCCAACTCAATCTTTAATCTTAGTTGCAAGGAAATAAAACTTGGACTACACAACATTAAACTAGCTTAGCCTAGTGATACTGCTAAGGAATCAATCTTTTGGAGGATTAGAGTTCAGTTTTCTTAAGTAATCAAAACAAAATTATTGCTGAATACGGGTGTCACTCATTGTGTTGCACAGATACTTTGAGGGATGTATTCGTTTCTGTTCTGTATCCAATTCTTGGATAAACGCGAATTTTGATACTCATATACTTGATGGTTACTTGTTGGATATTCCTTCTAACCTATCCTGAAATTTATAATATATGCTAGGTTAGACGATGAAAATTTACTACTGGTTTAACCCAGATTTAGAAGATAAAAGTTTTAATGTGTGAACGATTGTTTTACATGTTCATTGCTTTCTAGACGCATTTATATCATCTGATCACTTCTTAATACAGATTTATGATTGTTTCAAGTGGCTAATAATTTATATGACTTTAAAATATTTTATAAAATGTAACTTATTATGTTTTTTAAACCGTTTGGTCTTACAAGTTCAGGTTATAGATAAACATTAATGCAAATATGTAACGATAATTTCTTATTTCTATTTCCATAATGTATTTGTATCCAGAAATTTTAGTACATTTTCAGAACCTTTAGGATTTTTTTCAGTATCATATCTGTATACAACCTGTACTGTTGCAACACAGGTCACCCATCCTAGCTCCAGCCCTAGCACGCTTAACATGGAGTTTTGAGGCAGTTCCTATTTAACTAAGCTAGCCATGTTTAATTCTTAAAGTTTTTTGAAACTATTGAATATCATGCTCCTTTTGTGGTATGACAATTTTTATGGGCTGCTTATTGTTCACTGTGACTATGAAGCACGGACACGGAACACGGCAAAATCCAAAAAAAAAAAAAAGATACCGGGACACGACAAGGAATATTTTTTAATTATATATAAACAAATTTATAAAATCTCAATCAAGTGAACAACAAGCTAAAATATCAATCAACACGTTGACAAATTATAGAATATCATAAGTTTATAACAAAATTACAACCGAAGATCATAAGTTCACAAGTTATTAACTAAGTTAACAACTTAACATCATAAGTTCAAAACAAAATTACAGTCGGCGTCATCTCTCAAGATGAAGTTGAAGCTAGTCCAATGACTTCTTCATTATCATGTCAAAATCCTACAAAAATCTAAATCAATTACCTGACCCAATAAACCCACGACTCATTAAACCCGACCCATTAAACCCGCACCGTGTCCAAGACACGATTTCGCCGTGTCCAATTTGACTCGTGTCGGACACGGTCAAAACGTGTCCGACACGGACACGCCCCTGATTTGGGCGTGCCCATGCTTCAGAGCTGTCTGATGCTTTTTCCCACTGTTTGGTACCTTAGAGAATGGACCCACCTAAGGGATAGAAAATTATGACAGATACGAACATATGAGCTGTTTTATTCAAACACTTGAACCTTTAGCTTTTTTCTGTTCGGACAATGAACACTTCGAAGCCTGAGGACCAGTTGAGGTGGTGTAAGTGATAGTGCAGCTAGGAGACTTGGTGGTGGTGGTATTGGAGCTGGGGAAGTAGTAAGGGCACTCAACCTAGGGAATTTCTACTTACAATGGAACCTAAAATGTAACTCTCAATTGTTAAAAATCTACTTCTGTCGCTTAATGCTCAATAGTTCTTTCCGCTCAGCATGAGTGCTTTTTGTTTGACTGTTTTAGATCTTGTTTCCTTTAGCTTCTAGTACTTGTAATTTTATTGCATTAACATTTACTTAAAGTTCATTTTCTTTTCAAATTGTACAGGGAACTATACAAAAATAATCTAGAAGGCACAATCCCATCGGAGCTTGGTAACTTGAAGAGCCTGATAAGCTTGGACCTTTACAACAACAATATCTCCGGGACTATTCCTCTGTCATTGGAAAACTGAAATCTCTAGTATTCTTGTGAGTTACATGTGTTCTCGTGGCTATCTAATCCAATATGAATAATTAATTATATCTCCCAAATTGCCATCGTAATGTTACATTGCAATTTTTCTTGAAGAACTACTCTCTAAACCACTTAATCAAGGAAAAGCTCACTATCTAACCCTCAGCTTAGTTTTTCTGATATTATTTTACACAGTTCTAGTGGCAGTCAAGTTGGTCCTTTAAACATTAAGATATTATCCTATCTTTTGAATTGCAGTCTTTGCTAAATATGTATCCTTTTGTAGACGGCTCAACAACAACCGTTTAACTGGGCAAATCCCAAGAGAGCTTGTTGGAATTTCTAACCTGAAAGTTGTGTAAGTGCAGTACATTTGGTTTTCACATTATTAAGTTTGGACAAGCCAGTAACTGTTTCTATTAGCTAGTCACGTTCCTTTTCCCTTGATTCCAGAGACGTCTCAAGCAACAACCTTTGTGGGACAATTCCTACTTCTGGACCCTTCGATCACATCCCCTTGAACAAGTAAGCTCTTTGACTTTTGTTGCCTGTTATATTTCCATCATTAAAAATTTGTATTCCTTTTGGTTGCTTTGCATATCAATCAGAGGTAGAGAAGTTGGTTATGATTCAAATTACTAAATGCATTTTAATTTAGTTATTTAGGCCCATATCATTATATAAAATTGGATATTCAGAGTTTCCAAACCTACATTTTTTTTACTGAAAAGAAATACTATATACAATTTGTTGTTTTTGTGTTCTAACTCGGGTATTAATACATGAAATAAATATCAAATGGTGTTATGTTAATATGCGTATTGTAGTGGTCAGTTTTCGACCCTTTTCAAGATCACGACACGTGTCCCGCTGCGTCAGAGGCAACCCAAGCGGTCAACCACCCTTCTTGCAGCAAACTCAACATGCCAGCAAGCCCAACATGAGTCTAAGGAAAAAGCCTCGGGTTTTGCCTCGAGCCTACATCAATCCAGAGCCATCCGTCCGGATCAACTCTTAGGGCCTTCCTCGAGACCACATCGATTCGGAACCTTTCATCCTGACTTTCAACTCAATCGGAGCTACTTAGGTATTCGGGGACCTCAGTTTCTACAACGAAATCCTTCTCAGAGACTTTCGCTTCCACTCTATCGACAGATCAGAAACACGATCTTCGCAAATCTCAGAATCGGTTGCGAGCCATGATCATCCTCATGCTCCAGGCGTTGTACGACTCAGGCAGTTGTAACAACCTTACAGTTAAGCAGACAACTATGGATAGGACGGATTCCTCAGCATATCAATCCAAACAATTTCGACGCGATCAAAATCGTTACAAGATTTGCAGATGTGCAGTTCAAACGTTGGCGGAGAGCGATGAATCCCTTTACGCGTCAATCTTAACAACCCAGTGGAACGGTTGTGGATAACAACAAAATTCTTTGTGTGCTATCTAAACAACCGAAGGGTTATGATCTAGAGATCGTGCAGTTACGAAAATCTTCATTATCTTCATCCTCACTAGCAAATCGACAGGTACATGTATATCTCCTTCCCCATCGAGAAGGGGGATTATCTTTTGATAATGACCAGAAACACCACCCACAAGCACTCTTCACTTTCTCCCAACTAGGATTCTCATTCTCATGCCCTAAGGTCTTTGGCGGGCACCACACCGGTGCTTCTGACCTGAAAGGCGTCTTTCTCTCTTGTGTTTTGGCAGATTCAATCGGGAGCGTCCAATAATCTGTGGCGGAAAATCCCTACCACATTGGTGCTTTCACTGAGAGCTCTTGATTAAACACTTCCCTCCCTTTTTGCCAAACACTTACCCAAAAATCCTTCTCAAATAGCATCTCCAACAATGATGACCTATCCAAGAAGGGAATCTTCGCAGACCGCCGCCTCTGAAGGCAAGAAGGTAGCCACCGGGGACACGACCCAGTGGATCCCCATCCCGTCAACCTCATCATCGTTCTTGAACGAGTTTTGGAGGAGCACTCATCCCTAGTGACTACACCGGAGAGGGCAGCCAACAGGCGTCATTCTCGGTTCCCGCTGAAGGACAACTCCTTTAGATGCTAGCTTATTTACAAAAGCGATTGGACATGCAAGAAGTGGAGACGACTCGTGAGTGAGAGAAGACCGCCCTAGATGCTGCAACGCGCGTTCATAGCCAGCTCTCATGTTGAAGTGCTCAAAAGAGCTTATTCGAGGGGCTCAGACATTGAGGAATCTCATACTCATCCCTCGCCTCCACATGCGACGGATACCGTCTACACTGGAGACAACATGAGGCGTCGCAGATATATCCGCATCCCCATGTCGCAAGGAACGCTCCGATGAGAGCGAGCCTCATAAGCCCACGAAGACTCGCATTGAGAATCTCGTGGAGATGGTCCGGAAGTGGATCGTTAAGGACAAGCCATAACCCAGCTTGGTCATGATACCTACATATGGATCAACTGAAGAAGATGCTTGAGCACCTCCTCGTTTTTTGATGAGCGAGAAAAGGGGGAGAAGTAGTAGAAATAGCAGTTATTTTATGTAGGATATTTCATGTGTTTTGTTAGACACTTCATGTAGTTTGCTTTTATATTGGATGGTTTGTTTTTCTGTTGGATACTTCTATTAGTTTTTTTTAGAACCTTGGCACTATTGTTGCTTTATGAGACATCATTAAGTTATGCTATATATGTTATGTGTTGGTTTAACTCTCTCATCATGATGATCTTCTTATGATGGTTATCATATTTTTTTTTTCGAGGTTGGTGGTTTTGGATGGATGGAGGAAAACGTTTATGCATATGTTTTTTTCTATTCCTAATTTGTTATGTATAAATGTGTTGCATAGAGTTCATATATTGAATACCACATTCATATGCTTTAAATTAATGATTTTGTCACATATTGAATATCTTATTCCGATGATTAAATTGATACTTGCATGTCACATTTTCTTGTATGCACATATTGTGGGGGAGCTTCACTTGAAGCCTCTTTCCAATTTATTTAAAATAACTCCATGTGTTTTGTCATCATAAAAAAGGGAGATTGTTGGCCTAAAGATCGTTTGCTCAAATTTTGATGGTAATAATCCCATGTAGGTATTTATTTTAACATTTTCAATCTATATAAGTTTCAGGATACAAGATTGATTTCATAATGAATTTGGCTTCTCTATAAAGACTCACAAGTTTGTGAGGCCCTCAAGATGGTGATCCTAGAGCGAAGCACTCAAGATCGAGTCATAGAACTTATACTAAGAGTCAAACTCTAATGGATTAATCTTCTAAGAAGTAGCTTTCAAGAAAAGCAATTTTTTTTGTATTTTAAATGTAAGATTTTAGTTTGTTAAAACCAAGAGTAGGTGATATAGTTAGCTTATGAGATTGACACACAAATATACTATGAATTTTTCCTTCCATAGTTTTGAAAATGATTTCAAATAGTTACAAAATGATTTTTATTTAAATGGTTTTTGGAAATATCTTTTATTCAAAAGAGTTTATTTGCTACATAATATTAGTTCTACCTCTTAGATTTTGTGTTGATCTATGATCTCATAGTTTTGGACTTCAGGATATCCCATGAACTATATTTTGTATTCATATATTGAAAAATATTGTAAAAATAAAATAGAATTTCAAATGTATTTCAAAATTGTTTTTCTTCTGCCTTGGGTTGGTTTCAAAAGAGAAGTTTTTCAAAACAAAGCCCAATGTAAATTTCTCTTGCTTTGATTCCCAGCTCCACTGATTTCAAAGCTTTCTTTACCACAATCTCAGAGCTACTTGTTCCATTCTTGGTTATAGGATTGTGTTTGTGTGCCTACTTTGGTGATCTAGAAAAGGTCACATCTTTCATTGTATTGAGAAGTGTTGTAGAGGTTGAGGCCTCAATACGAGCTTGCGGGTTCGTCATTGTAAGGTGTTGCGGCACCAAGTGAGAGGACTTGCGGGTCCGGTTCGTTCTTGTGAGAACGTGTAGAGAAACGATCTTGCGGGATCGAGTTATAGAATGAATCCTTCATTGCGGTAAAGGCAGGGACGTAGAGCAAGTGGCTCGAACCTCAAAACAAATCATCCGTGTTTGCGATTGCTTTCTCTCACTCTCTCTAACTCACTATTTACTATTGCATGCTTCTATTGTGCAATTTCATATTGCAATCTATACTCTTGTGCTGTTGTTACTTGTATTGAAATTGATGCTTGCTAGTTAGCTAGAAATTGTTTTTAATTTCACATTATTTGTCATCATCCTATAGCCATCAACTATTCACCCCCTCTAGGTGATTTACAATTGGTATCAAAACTGAAGAGGAGGAACTAGAGGCAAAAGGCTAAGCAGGAGGTGAGGTAGGATGGGGTGGAGCCTGAGCACGAAGACCACATGCGTCCTCTTCAAGAGGGTGCGATCGATGTCAATGGAAGGGGTGATGGGTCTCTCATCTGAAAGATTAATCTTCAAATGCTTAAATAGATGAGTAAGAATCATCTCGTATGGGAGATTCCTTCTAGGAATCAACAAATAATCGGAAAGCATAAAATCGATGATGAGTCTAGGAATGTTTACTTTAATGCCTCACAGAAGGCAATAAATGAGAAGTGGGGAACAACCGTGAGCATGACTATATTCTCCTGATTTTAGAAGGAGATTATGAAACATAATCTTTGCGATGATTTGAGTGGGAAGTGTGTAACGCTTCACCTCTTCATTCCTCACAAGGCCCGGGTGATAATCCTGCAAGAGACGAGAGGCGGTGAGAGCATTCTCACAGTCAGGGTACTCAAAACTATTGAGATCTAGATGATAGACTTTTACATCTTCATAAGACAATTTAAAAATCCTAGCAAATCTTTCAAGGGAGATATTGATATCAACATTCTTGACACGAGATTTAATACGATTATCATGAAATGAAAGATTTGAATAGAAGTACTGAACCAATTCGGGGTAGACTTGTTCTGTAATAGTGACAAAATACTCTAAGGAACTAGTTCTAAGATGGGACCAAGGTTCAAATGTTCAAAATCAGCCAATACTACACATCTACCTGAAAAAATATGTTTGTTGCTGATACTGAATGTTTATATAAAGCATTATCAGATATAAACACATTCTTAGGTGAAGATGAGGATTCAACTTGTTTGGATTTTTCAATCTTTTGATGTTTATGAGACATGGTGAGAGGCTAGATAAATGAGATGGAACAACAGAGAATAATATCACAAATGTCAGAAGTAATTTACAGAATAAATCTTGAATAAACTTGAAAATAAATAAAGATGAGATTGGGAGAAAATTACCTTGAGAAAATCAGAAATTTCTTTACTTAGGAGTGGATGAGTAGACTAGAGATCTAGAAGAATTTTGGTGGAATTTTTCAGATCTAGGATGAATTTGAGTGAGCGGTTGGGTAGAAGAGGGGAAGTCGGCAGATGAAGAGAAGAGAGAGAGATGAAAAGAATTTAGGGTTTCAACGGCCAATTTTTATACAGATCCGACCGTCAGTCGACCGACACCAACCTGAGAGCACTGACAAACATAATATGTGGATGTCGGTCGACCACAAGAAGGGATAAGCCTATTTACAGGCTTACTCGGTCGATCGCCCGATCGATCGAAGCAATCCAGTAAGTCCTGAGGCTCACACGGTTGACTGATCAGTCAAACGAGATTGCTCCACAAACATAGATAAGAGCAGTTATTAAAATAGTTTCCATAGAATAAAAATGTTAAAAATAATTTTATGAAATCCTATTGATTGTTATAAATATCTAAAGACAATCTATGGTCCAAGAATCGAACAAAATATTTAGAAAAATAGTTTGTCAAAAATCTCACAAAAATCATACATAGATTTAATTCATAAATTAAGCTAATTAAATAAGAAATGAAGCTGTATTCTCTTGACGGGCTCTGAACTTCTTCTCATCATTCCTCTAAATTATGAGTTGAGGTGCTCTTTGCATTTCTTATTTGAATTGCTTAATAGAGAATTAAATGCTAAAAATCATTTTGATTAAACTAAAAGTGATGATCTCAAGATATAAACATGGTATTCAAGAAGATGCAAGTATCATCTATGAAATTAATGAAATAGAAATACAAGTGTACAAACATAGAACATGTTATCAATCACTTGTTCCTACACATGGAGATAATCTAAGAAAGCATGGAAGTACTAACAATAGGAACTAAACTATCAACATGAGCATGTGGTTAAATGAAATCATGTATAGTGTCTAAAACTAACTAACATGACCATGTACTCATTGTAAAGTATTACACTAATCAATTGAACAAACATTAAACTATAGGCAATCCCAATCATGTATGTCAATTTTTAAACTAAATTATTTTGGAGATGTTACCGATATACACAAGTATTACTCCAAAAAGTGGTGGTTGACTCCCACCTAGCTCTCTTGATAGTGAAGTATTAAATTTGTATCTTCATCAGCTCCAATGCATCCACCACCAAGGTTATGTCTCCCCCTCTGTCTTGGAGGACTCTCTTACATCAAAACTTTAGGCAATTCTTTGGTTCTCAAATCTTTTTGAGTCCTTGAGGGTTGGTGTTTTCTCGAATCTCAATATTCTTATCTTTCATATTTAGTCTATAATAGCAAAATTGGCTAAATGGCCTTTGTGGGTACAATGTGTACAAGTGTACACTTTGCCATACATGTAGTATGTGTGAGATGTGTATTGTGAGCATGCTTTGTGTGTGTTTTGTGAAGAGGTGAGTTTCCTATGGTTTTTGCCCTTTGGAAATATAGAAGCTAATCTTACTCGTATCAAAACCACATTTCTTTAAGTAGAGTTCAAAACATCATTTCTATTTTGAATATTCAAAAATTCTTGCAAATATGTTTTGTGATCCTCAAAATCCTTTTTGGTCTTTTCAAAACAAATTGATAATCATTTTTCTCTTTGAAAGCAATATCCAACTTATTTTTCAAAATTCATTTTCCTTTTCAACTTTTTATTTTGAATTTTGAAAATCTCATTACATTCTAGTAATTCTTCAAAAAATCTAGCAAGCTTATCCAAGGTCAAGTCATCTTCATCAATAGAGGTTTCAAATGTTACCTTGGTTACTTCATCTCTATTTGTCATGAAGAAAACATTTGCGGTGTCAACTTTCTCTTCTGGTTCGGTCTTCGTATCGTCCCAAGTGGCCACCACGGCCTTCTTCTTGTGCTTTCTTCTTGACGTGGTCGCTTGAAGAGACGGACAATCCGCTATTAGGTGTCCCGTCTTCTTGCAATGATAGCATGGATCTATTTCTTCCTTCTTCCTTTCATTTTTGCCTTGTGGTCTTGACATTCTAAAGTTGCTCCTTCCCTTATTATAGAGCATCTTGCCTACCTTTCTAATGAGCACGGCGAATTCTTCTTCATTTTCAACCAGGAATCTTCTTCCGGTATGGATGGGGATGCTCTAAAGATGATAGCTTTTTTCTTTAGAAGCTTCCTTCTCGTACCTTCATCTCCATCTCGTGGGTCTTGAGATTTTCGATGAACCCGAAGAAGTCAATTTCCTCTTTATCATTTAGCTCCTTCAAGGTTATAGCCTTTACTTCCTAAATCATACCTCATCTTTTGATCATAGTCAATGGAATCACCTAAAGAAGATAACCCACTAGTAATCTTGGTAAATCAAGTGGCATTTCATCAATACTTTCATTATTATGCATGTAAAAATTTTCATATTGTGAACGAAGAAGATCAATTTTGGATCTCTCAACTTGAGATGTACCCTCATGAGTAACAATCAAATCATTCCATACTTCATATGCGGATTTGCAATTAATCACACGAGAAAGATCATTCAATGCTTGAGTTGAGTGCATTTGGGCATTGGCATTGGCTTCATAGTCCTTAGCCATTGCATCGAACCATGTGTCCTCATTTTCTTGAGGCTCAATGAAATTTTTGGTGATAGTCTTTGCTACTCTAACTTCTAGGGACTTGAGGAATAGAGTCATCTTGACCTTCCATATTGAGAAGTTCAACCCATCAAATTTGAGTGGGGACTTGATACTAGAAAAGTCATGAGATGCCATGAATACAAGCGTGGAAATGAATGAACAACAAATATAGCCAAATAAGGATCTCCCTAAGGGGGTTAATCCAAAAACTAGGGTTCAAGCTCTGGTATCAATTGTAAATCACCTAGAGGGAGATGAATATGTGATGACTATAAGATGATGGCAAATAATGTGATATTAAAATTAATTTCTAGCTAACTAGCAAGTATCAATCTCAACACAAGTCACAATAGCACAAGAGTATAAATTGCAATATAAAATTGAGCAATAGAAGCATGCAATAGTAAATAGTGAGTTAGAGTTAGAGAGAGTGAGAGAATGCAATCGCAAACACGAATGATTTGTTTCGAGGTTCGAGCCACTTGGTCTACATCTCCGCCTTTATCGCAATGAAGGATTCCTACTATAACTCGACCCCGCAAGATTGCTTATTTACATGTTCTCGCATGAACGAACCGGACCCGCAAGTCCTCTCACTTGGTGCCGCAACACATTACAACGACAAACCCGCAAGCTAGGCATCAACTTCTACAACACTTCTCAATACAATGAAAGATGTGACCTTTTTTGGATCATCAAAACAGGCTCACAAACACAATCCTATAACCTGGAATGGAACAAGTAGCTCTGAGATTGTGGTAAGAAGCTTTGAAATCAGTGGATTTGGGAATCAAAACAAGAGAAATTTGTATTGGGCTTTGTTTTGAAAACTTCTTTTTTGAAATCTTCTCTTGGAAAGTTTTGAGTGTAAATCTTAGACAATCATTAACTATGTATTTTTTTTATGGTCTGCAGAGTTTCTATTTATAGGAGATCAAAATACTAGAGAGAACCCATATAACCGTTTTGATTTAGTCACTAACTAAAAAGTTAATCATATAGCTCTTATGGACAGATGTTGTCAAACAGGCGCGTCGGTCGACCGAACAAACATAGAGCAATTGGCTTATAGTCGATCGAAAGGCCGGTCGATCGAGATGCACAATATTTGTGCACATCAGTCGATGGTTCGGTCAACCGCTCAGTTTTAAAATACATTTGGAATTCTATTTTATTTTTACAATATTTTTCAGTATAGGAATACAAAATATAGTTCATGGGACATCATGAAGTTCTAAACTGTGAGATCATAGATCAATACAAAATATAAGAGGTAGAACTAATATTTTGTAACAAATGAACTCTCTTTTAAATAAAAGAGATTTTCCAAAAACCATTTAAAAAAATCATTTTGTAACTATTTGAAATCATTTTCAAAACTCTGGAAGTAAAAATTCAGAGAATATTTTTGTATGTGTCAATTTCATGAGCTAACTATATCATATATTCTTGGCTTTAACAAACTAAAATCTTACATTTAAAATGCAAGAAAAATTGCTTTTTCTTGAAAGCTACTTCTTGCAAGATGAATCCCTTAGAGCTCAACTCTTAGTATGAGTTTCATGACTCGATCTTGAGTGCTTGGCTCTAGGATCACCATCTTGAGGCTTCACAAACTTGTGAGTTTTTGTAGAGAAGCCATATACATTATGAAATCAACCTTATTTTTCTGACGCTTATATAGATTGAAAATGTTAAATAAATAATTACACGAGATTATCATGATCAAAACTAGGGCAAATGACCTTTGGGCCACAAACCTCATGGTGGGCCAAGATCTTCCATCCTGCGGATTTTCAATTCCTTGCTTTCAGAGATCATGCCCTATTGGTTTTCAAAGAAGTCCGTGATACCGAGCTTCAATTGCCATATCGGAGTAACCGACCCTATCCTGCACCTCCGTGTATGAGGTCAAGATGGCAGTCTACTCTCACGACGACCTCATGTGTCGAATATTTTCGCCTAGCCTTAAAGGCATGGCCTTAAATTGGTTCTACTCCTATCTCGGTCTCTCTGGAATTTTTAGGAGGTCAGTGATGCCTTTTTCAATCAATATGCCTTGCGGCAGGAGTTCAAGAAGAACAACCATCTCCTTATGGTCAAGATGAAGCAAGGAGAAACTCTCAAGCGCTACATCAGTTATTTCCTGAGTCAGATGACGCTGGTCTATAACTGTATCCATGATGTCGCTACAGCCGCATTCATTGCTGGACTGCAGATTGACCACCCCTTCTACAAAACTTGGTGAAGCATGACATCACTAACACAGTGTTTTAAATGTAGGCCGTCATTTCCGAAATGTCTGCCGATATTTCATTTTCAAACCCTCACCGCCACGATATCTCCACCCTCATTTGAAATGGCGTTTTGGAAAATGCAGCTGACATTTCGGAAAAAATCTAATATGTCGGCTGACATTTCGAAAAAAAACCCAATACGTTGGTCTTGAAAGTTGGAGCAATTGAGAAATTTCTACAATGAGTTAGTGAGTGTATGCAAAATGTTAAGATAATATACTTATCTTAAACATATTCATGTAGTTTTGCATAAGTTGTGTATATATTATCTTGATAAGATTTTTAAGATTACAATATTTAAGACATGTAGGATATATATTTGTTATCCGCCTTGACGTCTAAAATTTACTAGATGGCCCTGAAATATTTTCGAAATCCAAAATCTGACATCAGATTACGACATCAGAAATTTACTAAATGGCCCCGAAATATCTCCGAAATCCGAAACCCGATATCAAATTACGACATTCGATATTTTCCAGATATCTAACATTTAAAACACTGCACCAACATGAAGGGCAGCTGTAGTGGTTGGTTTTCAACCCTTGTTAAGATCACGACACATGTCTTGCTACGTCAGAGGCGTCCCAAGCGGTCAACCACCTTTCTACCTGTAAACTTAACACGCCATCAAGCCCAACATGGGCTCAAGGGAAAGGTCTCGGGTTCTGCCCTGAGCCCATATCAATACGGAGCCATCCGTCCGGATCCTCAACTCTCAGGGCCATCCACGGGACCACATCGATTCGGAACAATCCATCCGGACCCTCAATTTAACCGGAGCTACTCAGCCATTCGGTGGCATCAGTCTCTATAACGAAGGCCCTTTCGGGGACTTCTGCTTCCACTTCAGTGACAGATCAGCAACACGGTCTCCACAAATTTCGGAATCAGTTGCGAGCCATGATCTTCTCCTACGCTTCTGGCGTTGTACAACTCAGACAGTTGTAACAACTCTACAGCTAAACGGGCAACTACGGATAAGGACGAATTTCTCGGCATATCAATCCAATCAATCTCGGCGCGGCGATCAAAATTGTTACAAGATATGCAGCTTAAACGGTGGCAGATAGCGGCGAATCCCTCTATGCGTGAATCTCAACAACTCACGCAAATAGTTGTGGATAAGAACAAAATCCCTTGCGTGTCTATCTAAACCAGCCGAAGCGGTTATGATCCAGAGATCGTGCAATTATGGGAATCTTCGCTATTTTCATTCTCACCAACAACCCGGCAAGTACATATATATATCTCCTCCATCGAGAAGGGGGGTTAGCTTTTGGTAATCACCAGAAACATCACCCACAAGCACTCTTCGCTTTCTCCCAAATCTCACGCTCGAGGGGCTTTGGCGGGCATCACAATTGTGCTCTTGACCTGAAAAGCGTCTTTCTTTCTTGTGTTTTTGGCAGATTCAATCAGGAGCGTCCAATCGTCTGTGGTGGAAAATCCCCACCGCACATATATAGATACTATATATTTTCCAACTTACATATGTTGACAAGTACTTGAACAATTCCTGAATATATACACAAGTCACAATCATTGGTATAAAAGCCAAAATACTATGAGAAATGTATTTGCTATTCATAATGAACAATGGACCAACTAATTCAAGGATCTCGACTTCTTAGTTATTAAATGATAAATGCATCGAAACTATGAGAATTTGATAATATCTGATTCGTCTAAGATATGTGAATCAGTCTTTTAACATTAGTATTAGTCTGCAGAAAAAGGTGGATGTGGCGTGTATTTTCTGGATATCAGAGTATCTGTATTCTCCGCTTTTCTCCTCTCCTTTGCTTAAACATCTCACTGAAGTTTGAGATTTCTGTCACTTTCTATTTGATCTTGAAATCCAAGGCTCATGCATGGATGTAATGTGGCACAGTGTGCAACTTCTTAATCCTCTATCCCCACTTATCAATCCATGATCTGTCTTATTAACCTACGCCCATAGTGGTTTGCCTCTTCTCTCTACAATCATGTATAACCTATTACGGCACTCATCGGTGCTGATGTAATTTCCTCCATATATGCCTATACAGTAGTCAAAAGTGTTCCAAGGCATGTATGTGCCTATATATTCTTAGTAGTCTGGGATGTTGCATGGTTACTTATTTAAATTCTACTTCAGATTGGTTATATAAATGTGATTCATCTGATTCTCATCTATTTCGTTCCATCTCGTCTGCAGCTTTGAGAACAACCCTCGTCTGGAAGGTCCAGAGCTTCAGGGCCTCGCAACATACGATACAAACTGCTAGAACAGTGATTGGGGACGCAAGTCATGAGCTCAGATTACTGACCTCACCTTACTGTTATTTTACTTAAAATCTAGGGCATAATGTAAATCATCTCACGGCTGTTATTAAACTGTATTTGTAGCTCCATGCATGTGCTGCTGCTCTATGCTGTATGTAGATAGGTTTTGTGATGTTTCTACCTGCTGTGCTTTTGAGTATCAATAAAATGTTATGACCAAGCAATGTTACTAAACTTTTGATGATGCATAGAGACCTTGAAATATGTTTTCTATTTTGTAGATACTGCCAAGAACTGTTCTTGCAAAAACAACTTGCTGGTAAGGCTCGGACTGAAAGGGAGTAAAAAAACGGAGATGGCTGGCTCATGAAACTATTTCGTAGCCCCTTAAAAGTGCCAACGGAAAATATTTGTTAAAATTTTCAAGTTTCTCATGCAATAAGCAAAACACTTCAGGCCTTTGCTAGAAAAGTAATTGAGGGGGAGTCCCACATGGGAAAAGACAAGAGGTTAAAGGCACCACTAGATAGTCGATATCGCAACTCCTGTGCTGTGAAGGAGAGGCCCACAGTGAGACCATATGTATGCATGCTTTCCATTAAAAATTGGAATTATCGTTAATTTGACCAGAGCCATACAAGTCCCTGATTAGTGATTGCAAGATATTTGCAATTAGTTTTTATTTTTTTTCACTTTATAAAGTTGCCAAAGTTCGCGTTAACTTTCTGAGTATCGCAAGATGAAATTTTGTCAGATTCACTTGATATCCATTATTCTCTTTTAAAAACAAACATTGTGAGCATAGAAATAAACAGTATGTGCGTATGTATTGTATGAGCTAGTGTGCTGCCTGACAATGCCTCCTCCCCTATTAATTTTCATGCCCAGGTACATGCAGCAAGTTGCAACACTTGGGTCTCATTTGGTAATAAGAGTTAGCAAAATTTTTTAACTTGCTAACTCTTCTGGACACTCAAAGATGGAAAGAGTCGAGAGGAAATTGTTAGACTTATTATATTTTAAAGTCTAATTTATTTTGGGCCTAATCAAGTCAATTGGATATTTGCACCCGCCCACTTAACCTATGTTGTTTGACCCAATAAAGAATTGATCAAACCTAAATGGTTTGGGTCTAGACACGTTTTCAGTTACACTTAGCCATGAGTGTATTTAAATTAGAATGTGGGACTCATCTACACGTGTGGAACTCGTGTTATAAATCAAGGGCCTAGATCTATGATGAGTTGAACTAGGGTTTCTTGATGCTATATATACCATGAGTAGGGTTCCCTCTCCACCAACAAAATAACTATCTCTCTTAGAGGCCTCTCATCTCCTCTAAGAATAAAGAAGATAACTTGGTGGCTGGAGAGAAGAATCCTCTCCCTCAACTTCGGCGTCTTCGAGATATTGCAATCTGATATTGCAATCTTCGGTATCCTCATGATGGAATCAGGTATGCCTAAAACCCT
>JAVJIF010022310.1:0-85985 GCA_038442645.1 Agave tequilana
TGCAATATGTTTCAAAATTGATATCAAAATAAATAAAAAAATATGTTTACTTGATATCTCAAAATGTGTTTTATAAGAAAGTTCAAAATTTTGTTTGATAAGAGAAATTCAAAATTTTGATTTGTATTGCCCTATGCAAGGAGAGCTTAACATCTCTCTTACATATAGATTCATGTTGAGTATATTATAAAATTGAGGAGCTTGACAACTCTTTCTTTATATGATATACGTGTGTCTTAGGGGGAGCTTCACATTCCTCTTATGCATTACATAATATGCGTTATGTGAATTAGGGCTTGTCATCCCTCCTTCATGTAATGTATATGTGTAGGGAAGCTAACTTAGCGTCTTCCTCTTCATGAATGCATATCGCATATAAATCTTTATTGATTGATTTGTATTACCCCTTCTTGATCTCTTTGTTTTTGACAAAAAGGGGGGAGAAGAAAATTGTGTGATTTGATTTTACTTTGAACCCTTTGTTGATGATTGACAAAAAGGGGGAGAAGTATTTGAGTTTATATGCATGTTTTCATTGCTTAAGGGGGAGAAGTATTTGTCTTCCTGTTAATTATGCATATATGTTTTGTATTGCAACTAGGAGAAAAGGGATTTCTGGTTTTATCTCCATACATTGCATACATATTTATGTGCTTTCATTGCATATATTATTTGTTTATTTTGCTATGCATGAGTTAAGGGGGAGCTTCCTTGAAGCTTTACTTTAATCCATGCATATATAACTTCATGAGTTTTGTCATCATCAAAAAGGGGGAGATTGTTGGCCTAAAGGCCCATCACTCTAGTTTGGATGATGATCAACTCATGTAGTTATAATAATAATGATCTTGTGTTTAATTAGTGACAGATTCATTATCAAGATCTTAGTAGGTGCATAGCTCAACAAAGGATAAAATGTCAAGATTTGGAGCTAGCACGGTATGATCAAGGAGTTTTTGGATCAAGCTTGGACCAAGTCAAGAAGATGAGAAGCCTTCAAGTGAAGACTTTAAGAAGATGAAGACTTGTGTATAGGTATAAGATTTTGTTTTTGTTTTAGTTAAAAATGTAAAGGATAGAGTAGTGGTGGATTGCTCAAGTAGATATTACACACACACTCTTGAATTTGTTGTCTTTTCATAAAAGAATTTTAGTTTAGAAAAGACTTTCATTTTAGAAAAATATCATGTTTGGTTTTTGGTATTTTCATATATACATATCTTTCAACCAAAACCAAGTTATGCTTATTGTCAAAAACATAGATATTTCATCTGATGTGTAGTGGATCATATCCATACACACTATGCTTTAAAAGTATATCTGTTTTTGTATTGATGAAGATTGGAAAAAAAATGTTTTGGAAAAATATTGTTTTGGAAAAACAGTTATTATGAGCCAAATATTTCCAAGTTACAAAAAAGTCTAATCTTTTATAACATGCCTTGATTTTGTGCAAGCATGTTTGTATATCAAAGTATATTGGTTAAACTATTTTTGTAGATTTTTATGTATTTTATGGATTTTTATGAAAGCCAAAAGGACCAACATTTTCTCCCAAGTGCTGACCCAGAACTGGCTTACGGGTCGAACGGGCGGGTCGACCGGAACCAAGGGCAGGTCGACCGCAAGGGTCGACCGACGTGCACAGAAACCGTGCACGTCTGGCAGTTCAGTGGGAGGGTCGACATGGCGGGTCGACCGGAACTGAGAGCAGTGCTCTCTGTTCTTTTGGGTCGACCGGGCGGGTCGACCGGAGGCTCCAACGGTCGGATTTTTGACCGTTGCAGGTCGACCGGCCGGGTCGAACGGCAGCCTGACAGGACCCCAACGGCTATATTTTCTGGCCTATAAATTTGGGGGTTGTGGTCATTGTTTTAAGCTAAGATTTTAGGAGAGTTTTGAGCCAGTTTTTCCCATTCTTTTAAAAGAGTTTTCTCCAATATTTGAGAGCAAATATTTCTATCTAAAGGGAAGATTTTATCAAGAGTGTTTAAAGTGATTCTTTGAGTTTTCCTCCACCATTCTCTTCCTTATTTTTCCACACAAACACTTGAGCTATCCATTGCTAGTCATCTTATAGGAGTGTTGTAGTGAGAGCTATTGTTGGTGATCAAAGTGTTTAGATCACCAAGAGATTTATCTTGTTTCTTGAGGAGGCGGACGTGTGTGTCTGCGTTGTTTCGAGTTCGGGTGCGAACTCCGTGTTTGAGGTGCGGTCTCGGCAAGCTTGTGGGGCTTGCGTGTGTACGGGGACTAGGGAGTCCGAGGGCTTGTTGGTGTTACGGCACCGAGGAGAGATCCATTGGGATCTTGCATAGTGGAAATCCTTCGTGTGTGTAGAAGGCGGGGATGTAGAGCAAGTGTGCTCGAACCTCGAAACAATCCATTGTGTTTGCGATGCCTTTTCTCTCTCTCTCTCTCTCTCCCCCCTTACTTGTTTATATCTTGCATTCCTTTATGTTCATTTAAATGCTTGATATACTTTTGTGCTTAAATTGATATACTGACTTGGGATTGTTGCTAACACTTGTATTCAACAAGAGAGCCAACGCGGCACCTCACCCATTCAAGGGGAATCTAGAGGAGTTTGTCCAGAGCCCTTCACGGGGAATTCGGCAACAACTCTTGTGTTTATACGTGGTGTTTAGTGTAAAAGTTTTATTTGGTCATAATTGTTTTTAGCTCCGCATCATTTGGCATTAAGTGACCATTAGATTAGCCATCACCTATTCACCCCCCCTCTAGGTGAACCTTCAATTGGTATCAGAGCTTGGTACTCTGATTTGGGTCAACAACCTAGAGTTAAAGATCCTCATTTTAGGCTAATCACAATATTTTGTACACACACCATGGACTTCATGTCAACCTCCACTTTGATATTCTTAACATCCATATATGGAAGGTGAAGATGTCTTGTACCTCAAAGCCCTAGGCATTCATGTTTATCTTGCCACTACTAATAATGCATATTGTTTAGATGGTAAGAATTTTGAGGCTAATACAAAAGACCTTAATACTTTAAAGGTCTACCCTAGATGATGTTTATTTATCTAGAGTTTCTAACTTTGATTCGGGCTTTTGTAGTATGGAATACCCTCATCTCCCTTGGCGAAAATGATCAATACTATGCGGGGAGCGATTTGGACGTTGGAAGCAAAACCTCCAATGTATGCTACATGGTCCAAGGGATAACCCCCTTGAGGTAAACACGAATCCGATGATGAGGACATGTCATATGATGAGCTCACTTCATTTTGTCAAACAATTCTTGAAAAATATGACATGCTTAAGAAAGAAAATAAAAATTTGAAAAAGAACATTGCTTGCATGCATAAAGAACATGATTCTTTTAGAGATAACATTGCATACTTAGAAAAAGATAATAAGAAAATTAAAAAGAATTTTGATTGCATGCTAAAAGAGAACGATTCTTTTAAAACTAAAATTGCATGTTTAGAAAAAGAAAAAGATGATTTGAAAAATGAAAATATTTCCTTGATGACCAAATTAAATAATCTTTGTGAAGGGAAACACTATTTTGAAAGATAAAATTGATTTGGTGGAAAAAACAAAGGAAGTTGTTTTTCAAGAAAATAAGTCTTTAAAAAGAAAATTTGTGAAAAAGAAAAGGAAAATGTTTTTCAAAAGAAAAAGAAAAATGATTCTTTATCTCACCATGCTTTACATGCCACCACTAGTGAGATTAATGTTTGAAAGATAAATTAATAATTTGAGTTCAACTTTGAACTCTTGTGCATTCAACCACAATAGATTGGAGTCCTTGTTTTCAAAGAAACAAACTCCACATGTTCATGCACATCATAATCATGCATTTGCTTATGTTACACAACATGATCACACTCTTACACATAAGCATTCTAAGGTGTACATATGTACACATGTGTGGCCGCAAAGGCCATTTAGCAAAATTTTGTTATGATAGGTTAAATCATTGTAATTTTGCTAATAAAAGAATTTGGGGTCCTTACAAGACTAACCCCAAAGGACCCAAGAAAATATGGGTACCAAAACCCCCACCTTTTGCTTTTGATGTAGGTGAGGACTCTCACAGACGTGAGAGGATTGGTGCCTTGGTAGTGGATGCAAATGGATTTGATGGACACACCTATTGATGCATCGCTATCAAGGAGATTTGGTGGACAACCATCATGATTGGAGCTTTGGAGTTGGTAACAATCTCTAAACTCCCATTTTATTTATGTTCATGCTTGTGTTCATTCATATTATTTTGAACATGTTCATGTTTTATGTATTTTTGTGCTTCATGTGGTAATAAAACATGCTTAGATGTAGTTTTATCAAAACTGTATCATACATGTACAAATAGTTGAGTTACATTGTTTTATATATGGTTGCACTTCATGCTCATTTGTACCCACTATTTGCATATGCATAGTCTAGTTTTGATGATTCTCATTTATACATGCTTTGCCAACTTTTATGCTTTACTTCATGTATATGTATTATTAATTCAAATCTAATAAATATATATGTATACCGTGAGTCTCTTGCCTTCATGCAAACATCATTAATAGACTCTTTTATTGGGATATGTATGCATATTGTTAGAATTGGATTAAATCATACAATACCTAGAAGTTTGTTGATTTTATGAAAAATGATTTTGAGTTAAATTTTTAAAAAAATGTGACTTATGATCTTTTTGAGCTTCATTGACTATTTTCATAAAAATGCTAGTTGCATGATCGTTTAACACTCACACTTTTGTTAAAATCATTTTTGAGCCTTATAGACCATGAGTGCTTAAATTTTTGTGTGTCTAGTTATGTTTATGAAAAAAAGATTTGATATATTTGAAGGATCTTTATTAGTTTTTCAAAAATAATTTATATAGTATTTATTCTTCAAATAGTTTTGAGATTGACACATGATTTATTTTTCTCAAAATTTGATGCTTCATGATTTGAATATTAGTTAATATGTTAGTTTTTGTCAACACTAGGATTTATACTTGTACATATCGTGGGCCACAAATTAAATCTATTATATTTGTGCTTGAATGCTTATTTGAACCCATGAAATGTGCTTGTATTGCTTGGTTTTGATGATGCATACATTTTTAAACTTGTATTTCCACTTTTGGATTTGATTTATGATCATGTGTTTTCATTTCATGTATATGTGTATTTTGCCAAACTTTAAGATATACATGTATACCTCTTGAGTCATTTGCCTTTAATGCAAATCTATTTATATGGACTCAATTGGTTTAAGAGATATGTATGTATACTTATTGTGTTGTTAAAACATACATATATCTTGAAATATAAATTTTGTTTTTAATAAAAAATGTGTGATGATTTAAAGGAATATTGAGATTAATGACATTTTTGCTTATTCCTTACTTGAAGGATTTCGTTCTAGTTTTAAACATTTCATATTAACTAGTGCAAATTCTTCATATGGTAGAGTATATGATAAGCTTACTCTTCAATTGGTATCATGGATATTTCAATTGTATCAATATGATTTTATAATACTCATATTTCGATTGTATGTATGAATGCTTTTAAATTTAAATTATATCAATTTCTATTAGTATTATCTTTTCATACATATATGTGATCTATTTGTGCTTAAGAGAGTGAATCAATTGTTCTTAAAACACAATGTATATGCTAAGATTAATTCAACTTTCAATTGGTAATTCTTAAAGCTTATGCAATATGTTTTCAAAATTGATATCAAAATAATAAAAAAATATGTTTACTTGATATCTCAAAATGTGTTTATTAAGAAAGTTCAAAATTTGTTTGATAAGAGAAATTAAAAATTTTTGATTTGTATTGCCTATATGCAAGGAGAGCTTAACATCTCTCTTACATATAGATTCATGTTGAGTATATTATAAATTGAGGAGCTTGACAACTCTTCTTTATATGATATACGTGTGTAGGGGGAGCTTCACATCTCCTCTTATGCATTACATAATATGCGTTATGTGAATTAGGGCTTGTCATCCCTCCTTCATGTAATATATATGTGTAGGAAGCTAACTTAGCGTCCTCCTCTTCATGAATGTATGTCGCATATAAATCTTTATTGATTGATTTGTATTACCCCTTCTTGATCTCTTTGTTTTTGAAAAAAAGGGGGGAGAAAAATTTGTTTGATTTGATTTTACTTGAAACCTTTGTTGATGATTGACAAAAAGGGGGAGAAGTATTTGAGTTTATATGCATGTTTTCATTGCTAAGGGGGAGAAGTATTTGTCTTCCTTGTTAATTATGCATATTATGTTTGTATTGCAACTAGGAGAAAAAGGATTTCATGTTTTATCTCCATACATTGCATACATATTATGTGCTTTCATTGCATATATTATTTGTTTATTTGCTATGCATGAGTTAAGGGGGAGCTTCCTTGAAGCTTTACTTTAATCCATGCATATATAACTTCATGAGTTTTGTCATCATCAAAAAGGGGGAGATTGTTGGCCCAAAGGCCCATCACTCTAGTTTTGATGATGATCAACTCATGTAGTTATACTACTAATGATCTTGTGTTTAATTAGTGACAGATTCATTATCAAGATCTTAGTAGGTGCATAGCTCAACAAAGGATAAAATGTCAAGATTTGGAGTTAGCACGGTATGATCCAAGGAGTTTTGGATCAAGCTTGGACCAAGTCAAGAAGATGAGAAGCCTTCAAGTGAAGACTTCAAGAAGATGAAGACTTGTGTCTAGGTATAAGATTTTGTTTTTGTTTAGTTAAAAATGTAAAGGATAGAGTAGTTGGTGGATTGCTCAAGTAGATATTACACACACACTCTGAATTGTTGTCTTTTCATAAAAGAATTTTCAGTTTAGAAAAGACTTTCATTTTAGAAAAATATCATGTTGGTTTTTGGTATTTCATATATACATATCTTTCAACCAAAAACCAAGTTTATGCTTATTGTCAAAAACATAGATATTTCATCTTGATTGTGTAGTGGATCATATCCATACACACTATGCTTTAAAAGTATATCTTGTTTTTGTATTTGATGAAGATTTGGAAAAATATGTTTTGGAAAAATATTGTTTTGGAAAAAACAGTTTTTTATCATGAGCCAAATATTTTCAAGTTACAAAAATAGTCTAATTTTTATAACATGCCTTGATTTTGTGCAAGCATGTTTGTATATCAAAGTATATTGGTTAAACTATTTTTGTAGATTTTTATGTATTTTATGAGATTTTTATGAAAGCCAAAAGACCAACATTTTTCTCCCAAGTGCTGACCCAGAACTGGCTTACGGGTCGACCGGGCGGGTCGACCGGAACCAAGGGCAGGTCGACGCAAGGGGTCGACCGACGTGCACAGAACCGTGCACGTCTGGCAGTTCAGTGGGCGGGTCGACCGGGCGGGTCGACCGGGAACTGAGAGCAGTGCTCTGTTCTTTTGGGTCGACCGGGCGGGTCAACCGGAGGCTCCAACGGTCGGATTTTTGACCGTTGCGGGTCGACCGGCCGGGTCGACCGGCAGGCCTGACAGACCCCAACGGCTATATTTTTCTGGCCTATAAATTTGGGGGTTTGGTCATTGTTTTAAGCTAAGATTTTAGGAGAGCTTTGAGCCAGTTTTTCCCATTCTTTTAAAAGAGTTTTCTCCACATATTTGAGAGCAAATATTTCCTATCTAAAGGGAAGATTTTATCAAGAGTGTTTAAAGTGATTCTTTGAGTTTTCCTCCACCATTCTCTTCCTGTTTTTCTCACACAAACACTTGAGCTATCCATTGCTATTCATCTTATAGGAGTGTTGTAGTGAGAGCTATTGTTGGTGATCAAAGTGTTTAGATCACCAAGAGATCTTATCTTGTTTCTTGAGGAGGCGGACGTGTGTGTCTGCGTTGTTTCGAGTTCGGGTGCGAACTCCGTGTTTGAGGTGCGGCCTCGGCAAGCTTGTGGGGCTTGCGTGTGTACGGGACTAGGGAGTCCGAGGGCTTGTAGGTGTTGCGGCACCGAGGAGAGATCCATTGGGATCTTGCATAGTGGAAATCCTTCGTGTGTCGAAGGCGGGGATGTAGAGCAAGTGTGCTCGAACCTCGAAACAATCCCTTGTGTTTACGATTGCCTTTTCTCTCTCTCTCCCTTACTTGTTTATATCTTGCATTCCTTTATTGTTCATCTTTATATGCATGATATACTTTTGTGCTTAAATTGATATACTTGCTTGGGATTGTTTGCTAACACTTGTATTCAACCAAGAGAGCCAACGCGGCACCTCAACCCATTCAAGAGGAATCTAGAGGAGTTTGTCCAGAGCCCTTCACGGGGAATTCGACAACACTCTTGTGTTATACGTGGTGTTTAGTGTAAAAGTTTTTATTAGGTCATAATTGTTTTTAGCTTCCGCATCATTTGGCATTAAGTGACCATTAGATTAGCCATCACCTATTCACCCCCCTCTAGGTGAACCTTCACAAGTTTATGACTTTTATGCTAGCTAACAAAGAGCCTAAATCCTTAGAAAATAAACACAAAACTTAATCCTAGTTTTCGCTGCCTTTTTCTTTACTGAAACTCATATTTATAGCCAAAAACCAAACGAGGAGGATTCCGGGAAGATTGGGGGAGCAAACGCTCCCCCAACAGTCTCTGTTTGGCTGTGAAAACGCGGCTAGGGCCGCGTTTCCGCGGCCCTAGTGTGGCCAGGTGGCCACACCCAAGGGGGAGGATCCTGGTTTGGTGTTTGGCCCGTATCTGCTACTGGTTTTCTTTTTCTACTCCAACCGTTGACGAAACAGCCATTGACTTTCTGGCTTCAATCGCTCGATTCAGAAAGGATTCTTCTCAACCTCTTGATATGCCAAGATTTAGCCTGATTTCTTCATTTCGAATTTATTCTGAATTAATTCAGAATTTGGTGGGCTTTTGGGCTTGTTTCTCTTCTTTCTTTGAGCACTTGGGCCTACATTTAGCAAAGAAAAAGAAAACTTATTAATAGGATTTATTAGCTAAAAAGCATGGTAAGGTGACAATATAAATGCAATATATGTGATTAATCACACCCCCACACTTATCTTTTGCTCGCCCTCGAGCAAAACATCAGACTAATTCTAATCAATTATTAGACCACTTTCGCAGGTCACTCGATTGCACTGAGCATGTGCAACAGGCCGTTAAACCTCTAGGTTACCCCTAGAGGACGAGTTTTATCTCGTGAGGGTTTTCAGCGGATTGCACTCATAAAATCCAAAAAGAAAGAGAAAAAGGTGTAAATCAACTAAGGGGGGGTGAATAGGTGATAATGCTAATCTAGAAACTAAATGCGCTAAATGCGAAAGTTTAAACTATTTTGCAACACACTTAATACAACACACAAGTGTAGCCGAATTCCCCTTGAAGGGCTCTGGACTAACCCTCTTGATTTCCCTAGATATGGGTTGAGGTGCTATATGAAGTGAAAAATCACCTAGAGGGGGGGTGAATAGGTGATTAAGTTAATCTAATGAACTTAATGCAGAATTTAAAAACTAATTGCAATGAACAAGAGATGCACACTCAAACAAGCCAAGCAAATAATTATAATGAACAATATGAATTTATGCAAGGCACAATATAGAGAGAGAGCCAAGGGATCAAGCGCAAACAACAAGATACGTTTCGAGGTTCGAGCACCCAGTTCTACATCCCCGCCTTCACCCAGAAGGATTTTAAGTCCACTAGCTTGTCCACAAGGACTCCACAAACGGAACCTCCACCGAGGATTTGGGGCAATAACAATTACAAGGAGTACCCAACTCCTCTCCTTACAAACACAACCTCCTCCTTGAGGCACAACTCCAAGCCAACAAACAATCACCTCACAACTTGAGGGATTAACACAAGGATCACCTCACAACTTGAGGGATACAACCCAAATGCACAACCTCCTCAACAAAATGAGGGAAAGGCAAAAAGCCAAGCAGATGAAGGGTTTACAACTTGGTGGTCTAAACAACAACCACAAACAATTTCTTTCCCACACAAAGATCCTATAGAATAAGATAGTAGATGTAGCTCAAGTGTGGAGAAAACCAAAGGAATGGAAATCAAAAACTCAAAGAAAAATCTTTGAGAAAAACTAGAAATCAAGATGAAGAAATTGAATCAAACACTTTTCCAAAAAACCCTTTCTTGATTTTCCAAACCCTAGCAAAAACACTAAATAGATTGTTCAATTTAAAGCCCAAAAACTTCTTTTGATTGCTGTGAAAACACTAGAGAGTCAGGAAAAATTCGCACAAAAAATCTTTTAAAAACACTTCAGAAAACTGAGAATTTTTGCTCTTGAAAATCTTATATAAAACCATGAAGAGATGGGGTATTTATAGCCCCAAAACAAAACTAGCCGTTAGGCTGATTTGGCAGCCTGACAGGCTACCGGTTAGCTGGCCGGCCGACCGCCAACGGTCAGAAATGTGACCGTTGGGGCAACCCGGTCGACCGCACGGCCGACCGCCAGATACAGAGAGCAGACTCTCTGATCCGGTCGGCCGCCCGGCCGACCATCCCTGTGACTGCCAAACGTGCACAAGCCTGTGCACGTCGGTCGACCGCAAGGGTCGACCGGCCTTTGGTGCGGTCGACCCATGCGGTCGGCCGACCTGGCCGGTCAGCCACAAATCTGGGACAGAAACACATGTTAAAAATATTTCTAAAATTTCTTTTCAGTCTTGTAAAAATACCAAAAATAATTTTATCATTTTACATTGATACATAAACATGTGATAAAAAGTTTAGCTCAAATATCAAGCATATGAAGCTATTTTTGTGTCTTATCATTTTTACTAAAAACCAAAACATGTATTTTATCAAACTTTGATTTTTCTCAATAGGAAATCTGATTTTTCCTAAAACTTATGAATAGATATATCAAAATAAGTTTGTCTAAGATATGAAGCATGTATGTATATAGAACATATCTAATATACATAAAAACCATTTAAACTTGTTTTGATCTAAGCTATTCATGAAAACCAAATCCAAACATAAAACTTGTGTGTGTTGTGCACTTGAGCATATCAACTATTCTAAGCTTTACACATGGATCTAAAACACACTAAATTAAAACTAGGATACCTAAGTCTTTTTGACGATCTTCATCTTCAAGTCGACTCGATCCCAAACCGTGATCCACCGAGTGCAAAGGTATGATCTTGATGCTCGGGCACCGGAATCACCATGTGAAGGCTTCCAAACTCATCTTTTGAAGCAATCACCAACTAATATCTTGTTACATGATCTGAAACTAAAATCACAAGATTATTAGTAAACATAACTACATGAGTTAATCATCATCAAAACTAGAGAGGAAGGCCTCCGGGCCAACAATCTCCCCCTTTTTGATGATGACAAAACTCATGGAGTTATATATGCATGGATTAAAGTTAAGCTTCAAAGAAGCTCCCCCTTAACTCATGTATAAACAAGTAAACATAAAAATATGCAATGAAAGCTCTTAAACATGAATGCATATCTATGCATAAACAATAAAAAGGTTCTAGATACCAATGAAATGTTCAAAAACAAAACATGCTCTAGATACCATTAAAATTAAATTAAATTAAACTTAATACATGCAAAACATGAATATGCATATATAAACCAAAATCTTTCTCAAATAATTCTCCCCCTTTTTGTCAATCATCAATAAGGGGTAAAAACTAAACCAAATCAATAAATTTTTCTCCTTTTTTTGTTCGAAACAAAGAATCAACAAAGGGTTAATAAAAATGTTCTCCCCTTTTTGTCTAAAACAAAAACCAAAACCAAATAGGGGTGACAATCAATTAAGATATCAATTTAAAATATGTCAAAGTAGCATCTTGGTACCAATTGAAAGTAAACATAAATCAATCAGCAAATGGTATATGCGATATACATTCATGAAGAGGAAGATGTGAAGCTTCCCTACATAGATACATTATATGAAGGAGGGATGACAAGCCCTAATTCACATAACGTACACTATGTAATGTATAAGAGGAGAAGTGAAGCTCCCCCTACACACGTGTACCACATAAAGAAGAGATTGTCAAGCTCTTCAATATAAGATACACTCATCATGAATCTATATGTAGAAGAGATGTTAAGCTCTCCTTGCATATAGGCAATACAAATCAAAACTTTTGACTATTTATTTAAACAAAATTTTGAGATACCATCCTTAAAACATTCAAATAAACATATTGATATCAAAAGAGAGTAATTTTTTTAAGTATATGATATCAATTAAAAAAATTTTATTTCTATCATAAAGAAAGGGAGTGGAAATACAAATACCAATTGTAAATAAGAAAATCAAATTTTCTCCCCCTTTATGAAATACCAACAAAACACATGCATAAGCTTGAAATAAGATACCAATTGAAAATTGAATCAATTGAAACAAAGTTGAAACTCAAGCTTAGCATAAACACAAACATATATATGTATGAAAAAAGATACCAATTGAAATTGATATTCTTGGAATTGAAAGCATATATACATACAAACATATATGAGTATACAAGAAAGGTCAAAATTGATACCAATTGAAATTTATATTCTTTGAAAAACAAGCATACATATACGAAAATATTATGAGTATACAATAAAAGTCAAAATTGATACAATTGAAAGAATTTCATTGATACCATGATTGAGATTTTTCCTGCCACACAAAATAAAGAATGTTAGATTTAAAAGTAAAGATGTGCAAGGTGCTCAATTCTAATCCGCTGTAGCAATGGCTATGCGGGTCGTGATCCTCAGGGAGGGACTAGCGATGGAAGCTTGTTTAGCAAGTTATCTCTTTTTTATTTATTTTGTTATTTACAATGAGAAGTGTGGTATTTATAATGAGTTGGGAAAGAATTTGGAAAGATGTGGAGTTGGTGATCTAAACTAAATTACAAAGAAAGAAAGAAAAACTAAAAACACATACCTACCTCTTCTGCCCTGTTTACCTTTGATCTGTTGCAACGACTTACCTTGTCTTTGAAGGCATTCAAGCATGGCGTATAGGATCTTCCCCCTTCTCGATCTACACTATGAAAAGAAAAGACAAACTAAAGAGAAGGCTTGTTCATCTCCATAGGCCATCAAGAGCACTTCTTCGGCTAGGCAGTTTCGAAGCGATCGGATCTCATAGTTTGAAGACATCAGAGAAAAATAATAAAAGAAGACAAGAATAGAAGAAATAAACAAGAAAACAAGAATAACAAAAACAAACCTTGAGTAGATTTTATTAACAATGGAAGAAAAGTATGACTTACACTGATGTCACCTCAGTACAAGCATGAACTCCTTCCTCCATGAAAGCATCCTCCACTCTCAGTTACATAAAAAAATAAAAAGTTACAAAAAGGAAAATAAAACCTAAACTACAACTAGCCTAAAGTTTGCTCTGTACTGCGTTGTGGGTCCCTTCTCTGTTGCTCTGCAGGGGTATTATAGGAGATATAGGAAGTAGAGTCCCAGTACAACTCCTCAACGAAAACGCATCGCCAACCGCCTCTGGATTGCCGCGGAAACAGGAAATTAGCCGCGGAAACGCGGCACTTTTGTAGCCAAATGCCACGTGCTTTCTCGCGTGGCATCCTCTGGTCCGTCCATCTGGGTTTATCCTTCTGGAAATTGTATCCTGACTCTTTATTTTGAGATTTCGAGATAACTTGAGAAGCAAGTTACCTAAATTCAAATCTTCTATCAATGAATTTGTTATCTTTGCACTCTTCTCCTTTTATCTTTAGCCTTGTCTTGCAAGCAATTAGGGTTGAGTAGAAGTCCATCCCTTTTCTCTCTTTTAGCAATTAGGAGTTCTTTCTTATCCTTCCTTTTCCTCCCTTAGATTTTAAATAAAGAATTTAAAAATCTAAGTTTTAGATTAGGTTAGATAACATGAAACTTCTAAATTACTATAACCTTTGCACATGGGCTTGCACATGGGCTTTTGGGCTTCTGGGCTTCATTTAGGCTTTATTCTTTATTTAAATAATTACTCAAGGCCTGCACACATTTAAATAATAAAACATTAGTAATAGTGCATAATTATAGGAATAAATATGGAAATATGATAGTAAATGTAGTGATAAATATGCACTTTTACTACCTATCACACCCCCCACACTTATCTTTTGCTCGTCCTCGAGTAAAAATCAAAAAGAATAAGAAGAAAAGAGAAAACTAAACTATCCTAACTCACTTTCGTAGGAATCACGGTTGCACTTAGCATGTGCAACAAGCCGTTTTAAACCCCTAGGTTAACCTAGAGGACGAGTGTTGTCTCGTGAGGGTTTTCAGCGGATTACACCCACAAAATCCATAAAAAAGGAAAATATTTGAAATATATTTGAAGAGACTAAGCACTCTAGAAGTTTTAGGATTATCACTTTTATTCATTCTTAGACTTAGTCTTTATATAGTAAAATTGTTTTCCTTTTTAGGTAAGGGTCAAAATTGAATGTTTGGTATAGTCTTTTTCGTTACCCTAAGTCATATGCATCCTTGTGAATTTTTACTAGGAATTCCTTAATTTGGACTCTCATGCCTCTTTATTATTATTATTATATTTTTTCCTTTTTTTAAATATGTATAAATCATCTAATTTTCTTTCGTGTAAGCATAAAGGCTTCTTGAGGCCCTCATACCTAACTAATTGACTATTAGATGTGTTAGTACATATAAAAGTAATTTTCTTAGTTTTCTTAGGCTTTTCTAATCCATAAATGTAGCGAACTTAAAGTCGGGACTCCCAAACCAGTCGGTTTTAGGGCACGGGTGAGAAAAAACCCCACGGACTCAAATTCGAGTGAACTAGGCCACAAAACAAAGGACTTTATTTTATTTAGAACTCACCTTTAGGCGTTAATACTTATGCTTCTTGAGGCACATGTATCCAGCTTAATTGGTGATATTTTTTATTATTATTATTTTTTTATATGAGGCATAAGGGCTTTGTCTTAGAATCCTAGATATGCATTAGGTATGCACATTTCATTAAGGTAAAAAATCAAGACTAATTACTTATTCAATTTTTCCTCCTATACCTAAAAATTCAAAAATTTATTTATTTTGACCAAGTTTTTAGAAATCCTAATCATGATTTTCCTAATTTTTAAGACTAACTAGATTTCTTTCAAAAGATAAGTCAAAATATTGTCCCTTTTTTTTTTAAAAAAAAATTTTTTTAATTTTTTTTTTTTAGTATCTACCTATGTTAGTATGTTAGTAAAGCCTCCCCCCACATTATTTCGTGCATTGTCCTCAATGTATGAATGTATGCATGTATGCATGAAAAAGAAGAAGGGAAGTCAGAAGTTACCTCAAGGTGGTGGTTCCGGTGGTGGTCTAATTGGGCCAAGCGTTGCTACCTAATCAAGATAATGTGGTATTCGAAGGAACCCACTAGAAAATTTCTCTTGTATAACCACTAAAATGTATGTATGATCATTTTTTAACAATTCCACCCCATCAAATTTCCAAATTTCATATTATTTTCAGAGTCAATTGTATCAACCGCCTTGTCCCAAAATGGAGTGTGAAAAGATGGAATGATTGACTTGGACTCATAGTACGGAAACTAATACCGACTCAGGAAAGAAACTTAAATCAAGTAATGGTTCAGGAGTCGGGCTAGGTTCAAGAAGTGGGTCCAAATCAATAAGTTAAAACTCAAGTCCACAATCATCTTCCCACAATGGAATGTGACTCGATATTGGTGATTTAAGTTCAGGAATAATAGGTGGGGAATCAAAACTGACTCTAAAAGATTACCTAAGTTGGGTAACAAAACAGGAGTCAATAATGATTCGGGAATTTGAACTTGATCACAGATTTGAGAATCTAGGTCACATATCTCATTGAGTTCAATATCATAAAAAATGAGAACTTGCCAATTTATCTATAGGACTTTTAAAATTATAAAATTGGTCAAGTTCAATATGAGACATCAAAAATGGGTGATTCAATTTCATGATGAATAGGCACAGGATCCAATGTTGACTCGGGAAAAGTAAAATCAGGTGAAGACACCAGAGTCATTATTGAATCAGGAAGTAGAATTGAATAACCAAGTGGGAGATCATGATCATATTCATGCTCAAGTTCTATTTCAGGAAAGGAATAACTTGCCAAACTATCAAAAAATTGGAGTTTCGCCAAGTTCAAATGATGGTACTGAATTAGAATCTTGTTGTCAAAACAACTTGGCTCGTCGGCTTTAACAGAATGGTTAACCATATCAGAAATGGCCGAACGTTGAGAACATAAAGATTGAAACCATCATATCTATTCATGACATGAGCTAATCCAGCCTGAGTCATGGCTTCAAGCATCTTTTCATAGTCGATTGGTGCATCATTTTGTGATTGGACTTGAAAAGAGGAAGTGTGTTGGGACAATCGTGATGAAGTTGTGAGTCGGTGGACTCACGCATCATATGTCTAAGGTTGATGGTGGTTGTTGCTTGGACTCATGCATATTCATCATTCCAAGATAGATGGTTTCTATTCTGAATGGGTGGATCTGAGTATGAATCTTGGGAATATTGTGGACAAGGTGGATACGGAGGACAAGTTGGTTGAACATTGGACTCGGAGGAAGCGAAACCCCATGAACTCTGTGAAGAGTTGAAGTGGTATGAAAATTATGGTCATAAGATGGGAGGCATGAGTTATATTCATTCGGATAAGACCATTCCGGCACACTAGGTTGGTCAAAATTATGATATGCCGGGTTGGTAATATCCGAAAAAGAGGGTGGTGTGTTAATATGGATTAAAATTGGAAAAAAATATTATATTGCCATATCACACAAACACAAACAAAAGAAAAAAAAAGAAAACAAACAAATAAGCAAACAAAAAAGAAAAAATTCTAACCTAAGTTAGGTAGACCTATGACCTAGACGACTCCTAACTGGTTAGGACTGTCCACGGGAAGTAGGGTGCAGACTTTGACCACAAGTTAATCGGCCAGGTCAGGCAAGATTGGTGGGAGGTTTTCCGTCAAAGACGTTCCTTAATTAAATAACCACCAATCTTCGGGCTTTCGGCCCTCAATCCCCTTCCTAGACACTGATTTGGCAGGAGTCAAATTCCAACACCGTTTCCCCTTAGGATAATCTCCTAATTGAGTCTGAGATGTCCCTAGGGCCAACGTCTACTAATTTTTAGTTAGCTTGGGTTAGTGAGTGAGGAGATTGTTTGTGGGCCAAGGAAGGGTGATGAAATCCCCACATTATCTTATTTATAGGACATGCCCTTAAGTCAATTTAGTGCACGTGTAAAGTAATAGATAAGTATCACTCAAAGCAGATAAATCAGCCAAGGGGCTTCCTGTCTAATTACAATGCGAACGTACCTTGTCTCCAGTACTCTTCAACAAAAATTAAAAAAATTAAATAGACACGTGCTATATGCAAGAGTTTAATTATTTTTTTTACTTTTCAACAAATATGTTACTGTTAATTAGTTAGCAGTATGCAAGGTGATCACAGAAACTATTTAACAGAGCATACAAATCAAATTTGCAAATTGCGCAACCTGCAGAAAACTGAATCAGTAAGGAACTACTAAGGCCACGGAAACGCAGCTTTTGCCGCGAAACCGTGGCTCTGTAGTAGGTCCTGTTGCTCTGCCTTCGAGGGCAGAGGCACAGAGTTGCTATATGTCCTTGCTGCTATTATTTTTCCTGTTCTCCAAACCTGCAAACAGAATAAAAATAAAAGAATAATTATTTTTTTATAGAGAAACTTACCGTCCCTCCCCGGCAATGGCGCCAAAATTTTGATTGAGATTTTTCCTGCACACAAAAATAAAGAATGTTAGATTTAAAAGTAAAGATGTGCAAGGTGCTCAATTCTAATCCGCTGTAGCAATGGCTATGCGGGTCGTGATCCTCAGGGAGGGACTAGCGATGGAAGCTTGTTTAGCAAGTTATCTCTTTTTTATTTATTTTGTTATTTACAATGGTATTTACAATGAGAAGTGTGGTATTTACAATGAGTTGGGAAAGAATTTGGAAAGATGTGGAGTTGGTGATCTAAACTAAAATTACAAAGAAAGAAAGAAAAACTAAAAACACATACTTACCTCTTCTGCTTTGTTTACCTTTGATCTGTTGCAACGACTTACCTTGTCTTTGAAGACATTCAAGCATGGCATATAGGATCTTCCCCCTTCTCGATCTACACTACGAAAAGAAAAGACAAACTAAAGAGAAGGCTTGTTCATCTCCATAGGCCATCAAGGGCACTTCTTCGGCTACGCAGTTTCGAAGCGATCGGATCTCCTGGTTTGCAAGACATCAGAGAAAAACAATAAAAGAAGACAAGAATAGAAGAAGTAAACAAGAAAATAAGAATAACAAAAACAAACCTTGAGTACATTTTATTAACAATGGAAGAAAAGTATGACTTACACCGATGTCACCTCAGTACAAGCATGAACTCCTTCCTCCATGAAAGCATCCTCCACTCTCAGTTACATAAAAAAAATAAAAGTTACAAAAAGGAAAATAAAAACCTAGACTACAACTAGCCTAAAACCCTAGGTTTTGCTCTGTACTGCGTTGTGTGTCCCTTCTCTGTTGCTCTGCAGGGGTATTTATAGGAGATATAGGAAGTAGAGTCCCAGTACAACTCCTCAACGAAAACGCATCGCCAACCGCCTCTGGATTGTCGCGGAAACGGAAAATTTGCTGCGAAAACGCGGCACTTTTGTAGCAAAATGCCACGCGCTTTCTCGCGTGGTATCCTCTGGTCCGTCCTTCTGGGTTTATCCTTCTGGAAATTGTATACTGACTCTTTATTTTGAGATTTCGGAATAACTTGGGAAGCAAGTTACCCTAAATTCAAATCTTCTATCAACGAATTTGTTATCTTTGCACTCTTCTCCTTTTATCTTTAGCCTTGTCTTGCAAGCAATTAGGGTTGAGTAGAAGTCCATCCCTTTTCTCTTCTTTTAGCAATTAGGAGTTCTTTCTTATCCTTCCTTTTCCTCCCTTAGATTTTAAATAAAGAATTTAAAAATCTAAGTTTAGATTAGGTTAGATAACATGAAACTTCTAAATTACTATAACCTTTGCACATGGGCTTGCACATGGGCTTTTTGGGCTTCTGGGCTTCATTTAGGATTTATTCTTTATTTAAATAATTACTCAAGGCCTGCACACATTAAATAATAAAACATTAGTAATAGTGCATAATTATAGGAATAAATATGGAAATATGATAGTAAATGTAGTGATAAATATGCACTTTTTACTACCTATCATACCAATTGAAACAACAATAATGATCAAGTGTATACATCATATAACTACCACCCATTCATGCACAAGTTTTTAAAATGTTTTTACTATAAGGCATACATGAGCATGATCTCCCGTCCAACCACCTATGGATGGTAGGGTTTCACAAAAAATAGATTTGAAAATAAAGTATGTTTGAAAACTCTACCAAAATGAAGAATACCGTAACTAGTTATATGAAAAATTTGTAAACTAGTACGAAATCCTTCAAGTAAGGAATAGAACAAAATTGTTTTACATGAAACATGAAATCCACATGATAATCAACACTCTAAGCCAATTAAGCATAAATATGACTCATGAAAATAAACACATGAGTAAACAATAAATGTGAGTGTATAAATACAATGTGAAGAACATGATTATGAAAAAATGTTCCATTAAGCTAAATATTCCTTGAAACAAAAAAACATGAAAATCATCAAAATTATTTAATCTTCAAGGTATATGTATGTCCTATACAAATTAAAGTATACATACATATCCAAACACAACGAGTCTACAAAGATATATGCATGAAGGCACGTGGCTCAAAAGGATGTATATGTATAAACAATAATTTGGATAAAATGGACATATATATGAAGTTAAACATAAACATAAAAACATGAAACAAATCCAAAAATAGGAATACAAGTTTAAATGTATGGATCATCAAAACTAGACTATACTAGCACATCTAATGGGAACAAATAAGCATTCAAGTACAAACATATATAGATTTATTTGTGGCCCATTATATGCACAATATATACCTAGTCTTAATGAAAACTAACATTTAAACATATATTCAAATTATGAAGCATCAAAACAGATATAAATAAACATGAAAATCATAAACATGATTATTATGTAAATTCACATGTTATTAACCTATGATAAACATGATAGCTAAACATGGTGAGAACACAAAAAATAATGGTCCATATTAAACATGGATGTCTCAAAATGCTAAACATGTATGTCAAGGATTTAATAAACATGGCATTTTCATAATGATCATATAAACATCAAACATGCTAAGAATAATGAACATGAAAAGCATGCATAAATAAATACGGAGTAAGAGACCGTTACCAAAACCTATGAGGCAACTCTCCAAGACTCCAAAACAAGGTGGTCTTCTCCACCAAATCTCCCTTGAAAGTGATGCATCCAATTGATTTCCATGAAGCTCGGAACGCATCCACTCCAAGGTACCGCTACTCTCACGTCATGCGAGAGCCCATTCCTACATCATAAACAAGATGGGTGGTCTTTGGTACCCATATCTTATTGGGTCCATGGGGGTTAGTACCTTCTCTAACCAAACAAACTTATTTGCTAAATTTGAAAGATGTATATGATCATAGCAAAATTTAGCAAGGTGGCCCTTACGTCCACAATGTGTACAAGTGTACACATGAGCATACATGTGGTGATGGTGTCCGTGAGGAGCATGTGTATGCCGTGGATGGTGTGCATAAAATGATGGAATTTGTTTCTTGTGAAACATGAATTCCAAACGTGTGTGGCTCTTGGCACATTGGCTCAAAGTGGAGCCCAAACAAACAACCTTCTTCTTAAGCATGGAAATATCATTATCAATCAAAGGAGAAGTGTGGCACGCAATAGGTGAAGTGTGTGATACTACCCTAGCATGGCAAACATGTGCATCAATCTTATTTTGCAAAACTTCATTTTTCTTTAAACAAACATTTAAATCATTAGAAATAGAAATTATTTTATTTTTCAAAGCAACATTCTCCTTTAAAACAAAATCAATTTTTGAAGACAAGTTTTCATTTTTCTTCAAAATAACATGGCAATCCTTTTTAGATTTTAAAAATTCATTTTCTTTTAGTGCAAGGTCTAATTGAGATTTCAATGAATCCCTTTCATTATAGACCTCAACCTTCTCTTGCAAAACCTTGTCAAGTCTAGAATGCAAACTTTTATTTTCTTTTTCAATTCCTAGACTCAAAATCTTATATTTCTCTATCAATTTTTCACAAACTATAGATAGTTCTTCATTTAAAGCATGGGCATCAACACAATCATTTGAAGAACTAGCATCATCATCATCATCTAAGTTGGTTTCCGAGTGTACCTCAAGGGAGTCATTCCCTTGGACCGTATAGCATTGTTGCGGCTCAGATTCATCTCCACTAGATTCCTCTTCTTGTTGAATAGGCAATTGAAGCTCGGAGGTGGTGGTTGTTGTCAACTTGTTCCACACTGCAAAGGCGGAATCAAGATTAGAAATATGCATAAGATAATCTTTAGGTAGCGTGCTTCTAATGGCCTCAAGGGCTTGTGCATTGGTCCCTACATGCTTGCTATCACTAAGGAAGGATTCCTTGGTAATGGCAAGGTGAACCTTATGTCCTAGGGTTTGTAAATAAACGGACATCCTAATCTTCCAACAATGACGTTGGAAGGGTCAAACATAGGTGGGGTCATGAAGTCCATGGATGTAAACTATATGTATGCAAACAAGCAAATGCAAATGTAGATTAGCAAATAAGGATCTCACTCTTAGGATGTTAAGCCTAAGTATCAGGAGCGTAGGCTCTGATACCAATTGTAAATCACCTAGAGGGGGTTGAATAGGTGATAATGCTAATCTAGAAACTAAATGCGCTAAATGCGGAAGTTTAAACTATTTTGCAACACACTTAATACAACACACAAGTGTAGCCGAATTCCCCGTGAAGGGCTCTGGACTAACTCCTCTTGATTCCCCTAGATATGGGTTGAGGTGCTATATGAAGTGAAAAATCACCTAGAGGGGGGGTGAATAGGTGATTAAGCTAATCTAATGAACTTAATGCGGAATTTAAAAACTAATTGCAATGAACAAGAGATGCACACTCAAACAAGCCAAGGAAATAATTATGAATGAACAATATGAATTTATGCAAGGCACAATATAGAGAGAGCCAAGGGATCAAGCGTGAACAACAAGATATGTTTCGAGGTTCGAGCACCCAGCTCTACATCCCTGCCTTCACCCAGAAGGATTTTAAGTCCACTAGCTTGTCCACAAGGACTCCCACAAAGGGAACCTCCACCGAGGATTTGGGGGAATAACAATTACAAGGAGTACCCAACTCCTCTCCTTACAAACACAACCTCCTCCTTGAGGCACAACTCCAAGCCAACAAACAATCACCTCACAACTTGAGGGATTAACACAAGGATCACCTCACAACTTGAGGGATACAACCTAAATGCACAACCTCCTCAACACAATGAGGGAAAGGCACAAAGCCAAGCAAATGAAGGGTTTACAACTTGGTGGTCTAAACAATAACCACAAACAATTTCTTTCCCACACAAAGATCCTATAGAATAAGATAGTAGATGTAGCTCAAGTGTGGAGAAAACCAAAGGAATGGAAATCAAAAACTCAAAGAAAAATCTTTGGGAATAACTAGAAATCAAGATGAAGAAATTGAATCAAACACTTTCCCCAAAAACCCTTTCTTGATTTTCCAAACCCTAGCAAAAACACCAAATAGATTGTTCAATTTAAAGCCCAAAAACTTCTTTTGATTGCTGTGAAAACATTAGAGAGTCAGGAAAAATTCGCACAAAAAATCTTCTAAAAACACTTCAGAAAACTAAGAATTTTTGCTCTTGAAAATCTTATATAAAACCATGAAGAGATGGGGTATTTATAGCCCCAAAACAAAACTAGCCGTTAGGCTGATCTGCCAGCCTGACAGGCTACCGGTCGGCCGGCCGGCTGACCGCCAACGGTCAGAAATGTGACCGTTGGGGCAACCCGGTCGACCGCACGGCTGACCGCCCAGATACAGAGAGCAGACTTTCTGATCCGGTAGGCCGCCCGGCCGACCGTCCCTGTGAATGCCAAACGTGCACAAGCCTGTGCACGTCGGTCGACCGCAAGGGTCGACCGGCCTTTGGTGCGGTTGACCCATGCGGTCGGCCGACCTGGCCTGTCAGCCACAAATCTGGGACAGAAACACATGTTAAAAATATTTCTAAAATTTCTTTTCAGTCTTGTAAAAATACCCAAAAATAGTTTTATCATTTTGCATTGATACATAAACATGTGATAAAAAATTTAGCCCAAATATCAAGCATATGAAACTATTTTTGTGTCTTATCATTTTTACTAAAAATCAAAACATGTATTTTATCAAACTTTGATTTTTCTCAATAGGAAATCTGATTTTTCCTAAAACTTATGAATAGATATATCAAAATAAGTTTGTCTAAGATATGAAGCATGTATGTATATAGAACATATCTAATATACATAAAAATCATTTAAACTTGTTTTGATCTAAGCTATTCATGAAAACCAAATCCAAACATAAAACTTGTGTGTGTTGTGCACTTGAGCATATCAACTATTCTAAGCTTTACACCTGGATCTAAAACACACTAAATTAAAACTAGGATACCTAAGTCTTCTTGACGATCTTCATCTTCAAGTCGACTCGATCCCAACCGTGATCCACCGAGTGCAACGGTATGATCTTGATGCTCGGGCACCGGAATCACCATGTGAAGGCTTCCAAACTCATCTTTTTGAAGCAATCACCAACTAATATCTTGTTACATGATCTGAAACTAAAATCACAAGATTATTAGTAAACATAACTACATGAGTTAATCATCATCAAAACTAGAGAGGAAGGCCTCCGGGCCAACAAAAGGTTAGTATTTTCGAAAAGCATTTTTTTCTTTAAAGGAGAAAATATTTGAAGTATTTTGTGAGAATTTAAGTAATCTATAAGTCATAGGAATATCAAAATTTTCATTTCTAAACTTAGTCTCTACTCAAAAACATGTCATCAATTAAAGTAAGGAGTCAATTTATACTTCTCATCTAGTCTATTAATTTACTCTGAGTCGTATGCACCATCGTGACTGTGAAGTTGACTAAGGGTTCTTTAACATTAACTCTATGCCCTATATTTATTTATTTTTGGTGAAATTTATTCCTCAATTTCATTAGGCTTTCTAATCTGCCCATGTAACGAGCCTTCAGTCGGTGGCACCCAAACCAGACAGTTTTAGGGCACCAGGTGAGAAAACACCCCTAAGGACTTAAACACTCGAGCAGATAAGGTCACGAATCCAAGGTTTTTATTTATACAATGTACCCCTTTTAGGCGTGAATACTTATGCTTCATGAGGCATAAATACCCAGCTTAATCAGAGGATTTATATACACATTTTTTTAAAAACTTATCTAATTATCTTTTGCATAAATACTAAGGCTTGCTTAGGCCAAAGCACCTAGCTAATCAATAATTAGACTTGTTCTCTTTTTTTTATTATATTTTTTATAAGGCATAAGAGTCTCTGTTTTTAAACCCTAAGTGTGTAAGTGTATTTTGTGTGCATATTTCATCAAGGTAAATATCAAGGCTAAATTACTTTCAGAAATTTTCTTCGTAACCCTAAAAATCAAACAAGTTATCTTGTTTTGACCAATTGTAAGAAATCCTAATTATGATTCTCCTATTCCTTAAAATTGACTTAATTTCTTACAAAAAATATATTAAAATATTGTCTACCCCTTTCAAAATTTTTTTTTAATATCCATTTTTTTCTTCTTCTTTTTTTTTTTATATCAGTCATGTTAGAACCCTCCCCCACACTTATCTCATGCATTGTCCCCAATGTATGAAAGAAATGTATAAGTGCATGAAATAAAATGGAAATGAGGAAAGTTACCGATATACTGGGTCATAAAGACCCATTGCCGTTTCATTTACCGGCACCGATTCTAAGAAAGGTTAAAGGTGTTGATCATTTACCTTAAAGTCATTTCCATTCTTGGGGTCACTTGTAACGGTCCCAGTTACAGCTTATAATATAAGGCTAATAAAATAATATTTTCTTAAAATTTTGGCAGCACTTCCCCTAAAATATGGATTATGCCATGATACACAACAACAATAATTGCCCACAATGGACTCAACACTTCCAAGATCATATTTCGGCACAATTGGCCTACTTATCAACATAAAGAAAAAAAGGCCTCCTCACATTACTTTGCATTCATCAATCATATTCCAAGATGAGTCACGACATTCATTCCCACAATACATCATATTTATCATAACAAGGTTCAGATCCTTCCATCAATGCAACTAAGATTACCTGTCAAGCTCTTGTGTCAAACGGCCACGCATAACGCTTAGACTTACATTAATAACACCCCAAAAACTTCTTACATACACCAAGTTCTCAAGTATATATATACAATAAGCATTTCCAAAAGTAGACAAATATGAAAATAGGCGATTGGTCACAAGACATGGGAGAGTCGGTCAATCCATATTCTTAAGATTTCAGAATCTAAATCGGCCTCTTACCTTTGTCCGAACCTGAAATTTATAAAAGAAATAAAGGAGTGAGCATGACAGCTCAGTGAGTAAACAATCGAAAATTTACTAATTTAATTTCTTATATCAAAAGGTTTTAAGTTGATCCTGAATTTATTAACGGACTCCCGCCGTACTCTCACATACTCCTAAACTTTAAGATAGATGCCTCAACTACCATGAACTTTATTGACGTTTATTACTATCATATTTAGCACAAAATAGAAACAAATTATAGTTGTCACCGTCTTCCCCCTTCTACTGGCTCCCGCTCGGCCCCTTCCTCCAAGTAATAAATATAATACATGTATGTACATAATGCAATTGTCACCGTCTTCCCCCTCCTATCGGTTCTCGCTCGCCCCTTCCTCCAAGTTATATATATACATGCATATGCACTTATAATGCAATTGTCACCGTCTTCCCCCTCCTGCCGGTTCACACTCGGCCCCTTCCTCCGAATAATATAAATACATGCATATATACTTATAATGTAATTGTCACCGTCTTCCCCCTCCTGCTGGTTCTTGCTCGGCCCCTTCCTCCAAATAATAATTCACAATATATGTTTCATTCTAAATAACATACAATTACACATAAAATTTTCATATTCTATGAAAGGTAAGCAAGCCATTCTCTTGTATGGGTTCATATCTATATGGGTATATAATCCTTCTAATGTAAAAATTTTATTCTTTAATGAGAGTATCACACCACGCTAATGATTTAAATTTAGTGCTCATACATAGTATTGATAGATTCCTTTTTTTTTTTTATTACTCGCTACGATACCTAGCCCGATATTTCACATGCATTGTATCTAGCTAGATTAACGGTATAAAATATACACATATCTCATAAGATTTCGTAACGCCCTCCATTACATGCAACCTAAACCGTTTCTCCATATTAAGTTAATTTACATAGTCAATAGGAAAAGTTACCCGAATTTCTCAAACATTCTAGTATGAGGCTAATCTAGGTAGTGCGCATCCTATGAAAGAAAAATTTCTAATTTCATACATAATGCGATTTCTCCTTTCATTTCCTCTAATTTCACAGCATGATATCTTTTTATTCTTTTCATTATATATATAAATTTACATACAAGTGTATTTCAATTCGTGATTTATCCAACCATTTAATTATCCAAAATTAGCAACTTCATAACCTTAATCTAGTTAAATTTCAGTTTACTCACTTTGCTTGACGAGTGCCTTCGTGATGAGATCCGCCTATTTCACCCGCCGAATCGAAGCCCTAAACCAAGATAAGCCTAAATTAGTTATTGATACAAAAACATAACCTAATCCTAAGGAATTTTTAAGATTTACCTTCAATTAAAATTCTGTTTTTTTTCCCAATCTTGTTCGAAGAGAATCGAATCCGACCCGCGAACTTCCCCGGACTCCGCCTCGAAAAACCCCCCTTCCTCCTCTGGTGTGCCCACCTGCAGCACGCCCGCAGCGCGCTCGCTCGCGCTTGCACACGCGCCTGCCGCGGCACGCGCGCCTGCCGCGGTTGCCGTGCCCCGCGCCGCCGCCGAGTCCGCTGCCCTGCTGGGGCGTGCGGCTAGGGTGAGGGAGGAGGTGGAGGGAGTGAGAGAGAGAGAGAGATCAGCACAGGCTTTGATCAAGGGAGAGAAAATATTTTTGGTGGGTTCGTTCTCAGCAAAAGGAAGAAGAACATGATTGCTAATTTGGGGAAAAAGGAAAGAGTGAGTATTTTGGGGAAAAGGATAATTTACTATTTTTTTTTATTGGCTTTCTAAAATTAACATGGGCATGACACCTCATCACCCCAATTTCCTAAGCATCCCTAATTGCCCCCACCTCAACTCCCTCTTGCTCTCAATATTTGCCAACTCATCCCCAATTTATTTCTAAATTGTTTTGGGTATTAATGTATTTAGTTTATGTATCCTTATGTCATAATACAAGTTTAACAATATGGCTTGGTATTTGTATTCTCATGTAGTCAGGAGCGGCTCAATTTTTAGGGAGGCCTTAGGCGAAAATTTCAAATGGACACTTTTAAAATATACTTTAAAAAAGTAATTAATATTAACTAATATGTTATTTAATCAATATTTTATTGAAAAACAATTTTTCTAATTTTTTGAGATGCAAAATTTTTAGTCATGTTTTTTTATTCAAGTTTTACTAACATATTTTTTTCTATAGAGCAGTTGCCCCTGCCGTCAGTCTGAGGCCTGAGCGACGGAGGCGGTGAAAAGCAAGGCTGCACAGAGAGAAAGAGAGTTTTAATTTTGAAAAGTTCTCTAATTATAATTAAATAGTTAGGGAGAGTGAAAAATACAGCTGAGGAAGTGGAAAAGACTCCTCTTTAATTATAATTAAATAGTTATAGGGAGTGAAGGATATTAGCTTGGGAAAGGGGAAGAGACTCATGCTGACAGGATTCGAACTCACGCAGGCAAAGCCTACACAATTTCTAGTCATGTTCGATAACCACTCCGGGACGCCTAGTTGAAAGAACAAAATATATTTTCTATATTTTATATTTCTTATTTTAGTAAATACTAATTTATACTATAATTTTGGAGGCCCCATTATATTTGGGGCCCTAGGCGACTGCCTCATTCGCCTAGAGGTTGAGCCGCCCCTGCATGTAGTGTACATCTATTAAATATGTACAATATTCTTAGTACCACAATGTGCCAATGTGAATACATATAAATATATATGTATACATATATTTATATACTTCTGGTATTTTCCCAATTTTGGATTAAGATTAAATCTTACTGTTACATTAGTTTAATGAAATTATTTTAGACTATAACCCGGATTAATTTAAATCGGGTGTTACAATTCTACCCTCCTTAAAGGAGTTTCGTCCCGAAACTTTAACGTACCTTGAAATAGTTGCAGATGAGATTTTTGCATTTCTTCTTCCGGTTCCCATGTAGTCTCCTCAAGCTTTTGACTTCTCCACAACACCTTTATTAAGGAGATCACTTTATTTCTCAATTGTTTCTCCTTACGGTCAAGAATTTGCACCGGCTCCACTACGTAGGACAGGTCCTCTTGAATTTGTAGTGGCGAATATTTAAGGACATGATTGGGGTCTGATATGTATTTCCTTAGCTGTGATACATGGAACACGTTATGCACTTTCTCCATCTCAGGTGGTAAGGCTAACCGATAAGCTAATGATCCAATTCTTTCCAATATTTCAAAAGGTCCAACATACCGGGGTCCTAACTTGTTTCTTTTGCCAATGCGCATTACACCGTTCATCGGAGATACCTTCAGAAAAACTTTGTCTCCCTCAGTAAATTCTAGGGGTTTCCGGCGTTAATCTGCATATGCTTTTTGTCTGCTTTGTGCTGCCTTCATTCTCTTCTTTATTATTCGGATCTTTTCTGTAGTTTCTTGGACCATGTCCGGTCCTAGTAACTTTCGATCTCCCATTTCTTCCCAACAAATTGGTGATCTACACTTCCTTCCATATAAAGCTTCGAAGGGTGGCATTCCTATGGTGGACTGGTAGCTGTTGTTATATGCGAACTCTACTAATGGTAGGTACTTCTCCCAATTGCCCCCAAAATCTAATGTACATGCTCTCAGCATATCCTCTAAGATTTGAATAGTTCTTTCGGACTGCCCATCAGTCTGCGGGTGCGCTGCCGTGCTAGGGTGTAGCTTGGTTCCCAGAGCTTTAGATAGACTGACCCAGAACTTAGACTGGAACCGAGGGTCTCGATCCGACACAATGGTTTCGGGCACTCCATAAATTCTAATTATCTCTTGGAGATAGACTTGCGCTAACTTATCCATCGAGTAATCCAGTCGAATGGGTAAGAAATGTGCGAATTTAGTGAGTCGATCAACTATCACCCATATGGCATCATGTCCACGAGGAGATTTGGGAAGTCCTGACACAAAATCCATAGTAATGTGATTCCATTTCCATTCAGGAACTTGGAGTGGCATTAGCAGTCCCGGGGGCTTCCTATGTTCCGCTTTAACTTGTTGGCATATTAAACATTTCTGCACGAACCGGGCTATGTCATCCTTCATCCCTTCCCACCAAAAATTTGCTCGCAGATCTTGATACATCTTGGTTGCCCCAGGGTGTGCTGTGTAAGGGGTGCAATGCGCTTCTCTCATAATTTGCTCCTTTAGTTCGAAGTCTGGGGGTACACATACTCGGTTTCCCTTCTTTAGTAACCCTTTATCAATGACAAAATATTGTGTTTCGCCCCTTTGCACCTTCTCGAAGTTCTTAACTGTCTGCTCATCATTTTGTTGTGCTTGTTGGACCTTATCATAAAGATCAAATTCCACTCTAACTTGGTTCATCTGGCTATCTCTGATTATGATTTCCTTTGGTTGAATTTCTATCTGCATCCTTTCTATCTCCTTTAGCAAACTGGCCTGTTGAGTTAATAGTGTAGCTAAAGATCCCTCCGATTTGCGGCTAAGAGCATCTGCCACCACGTTGGCTTTCCCAGGGTGATAATGAATGGTCAAATCATAATCTTTCATTAGTTCCAACCATCTTCTTTGGCGCATATTCAATTCTCTTTGGGTAAATATGTACTTCAGGCTCTTATGGTCTGTATATATATCACAAGACACACCATATAGATAGTGTCGCCATATTTTTAGAGCAAATATGACTGCAGCCAGTTCCAAGTCATGGGTGGGATAATTCTTCTCATGGTTTTTAAGTTGTCTGGAGGCATATGCAATTACCCTACCATGCTGCATTAATACACATCCCAGCCCCGACTTTGATGCATCACTGTATATAACATACCCTTCAGTTCCAGAGGGCATGGCTAGGATTGGGGCTGAAGTTAGCTTATTTTTCAATTCTTGAAAACTATCCTCCTGACTTTCTCCTTAATGAAATTTGAGATTTTTCTTGGTCAATTGTGATAATGGTGCCACAATCCTAGAAAATCCTTCTACGAATCTTCGATAATACCCTGCCAGCCCTAAGAAACTCCGTACCTCTGAGACATTGGTAGGTCGGGGCCAATTCTCAATCGCTTCTATCTTTGCTGGGTCCACAGATATTCCTTCTTTAGTAATAATATGACCGAGGAATCCAACTTTTTCTAGCCAGAACTCACACTTTTTGAATTTTGCATAAAGTTGTTTTTCCCTCAATAATTGCAAGACTATTCTCAAATGCTTTTCATGTTCCTCTGGGTTTCTTGAGTAGATTAGTATGTCATCAATGAATACCACTATAAATTTGTCCAGATATGGCTGAAATATTCTATTCATCAGATCCATAAATGCTGCTGGGGCATTGGTCAGTCCAAATGGCATCACCAAAAATTCATAATGCCCATATCTAGTTCTAAAGGCTGTTTTAGGGACATCCTCTGATTTGATTTTCAATTGATGGTATCCTGATCTTAGATCTATTTTTGAAAATACACTTGCACCCTGAAGCTGATCAAAAAGATCATCTATTCTCGGGAGTGGGTATCGATTCTTGATAGTGACTTTATTCAATTCCGGTAATCTATACACAGTCTCATACTTCTATCTTTCTTCTTTACAAATAGCACAGGAGCGCCCCAGGGTGATACACTTGGCCTAATAAATCCCAGGTCTAATAATTCTTCTAATTGTTCCTTCAATTCTTTCATCTCTGCTGGTGCCATTCTATAGGGAGCCTTTGATATAGGTCCTATTCCAGGTAGGAGATCAATGGAGAATTCTACTTCCCTGTCAGGAGGTAAGCCTGGCAATTCTTCGGGGAACACATCAGGATATTCTCTTACAACTGTTATGTCTTCAATTCTTACTTCCTCTTCCTCCTTAGCTAATAATGTTGCCAAAAATCCTTGACATCCATGTCGCAATAATTTGGTGGCCTTTAAGGCTGAGATCACAGGAATGCTTATTTTATTCCTTGTCCCTTCGAACACATATTCTGGGGCCCCCGGTATTTTGAAGATTATTTTCTTTTGATGACAGTCTACATGTGCATGGTGTGTTGATAACCAATCCATTCCTAGGATGATGTCTTATTCCATCTCTCCTAGTTTGATCAAGTCTGCTTGTGCGTTCATTTCTCCTATGATAATTTCACATCCTTTATAATATATATCAGTAGACAAAGTTGTGCCCACCGGAGTGGACACCGCCAGTTGAAAACTCAAGGTTTCGGGTATCTTATTAATTTTTGTGGCAAAAGATGAAGAAATGAACGAATGTGTGGCACCGGAATCAAATAATGCTCGAGCAATTGCTCCAGATAAGCAAATAGTACCTTCAATCACTGTATTAGACGCCCTGACTTCCTGTTGGGTTAAAGCATTCATCCTCCCTTGAGCCCTGGGTTGTTGCACCGAAGCCTGCGTCATGGCTGGTCGAAATGTGTTGACAGATCGCCGAAAAGCTCCCGATGTTCCGGTTGTCGGGGCGATGCCTGCGATCCGCCTGCCCGTTCCCCTAACAGCACCAGAATGTCCTCGTAGTATCGGACAATCCCTCCTCATGTGGCCCAGTTGGCCGCAGGCAAAACACTATTTGTTTACTAGGCAGCTCCCTGTATGATTGCGGTTGCATCGAGGACACCACGTTCCTCCCGCAAAATTTTAACGTGGATAGGATGTATGTGGCGAGTTTTGGAAGGACCCTGCATTCATAGGCCACGAGTCTACCATCGTTCTCGGAGTTGATGTTGACGAAGGTCCAGTTCCTCCGCCGAACCTGAAGTTGGTAGAACCAATTCTTGGTGTGCCGAGATACCGGAAGCGTTTGGCGGATGGCAACTCTTTAGTTCTTACATCCTGATTTTCTTGCAGGTCTCTTTCAACTTCTAGAGCCTTCTCTACCGCCTGACTGTAAATCTGTAGTTGAAATGGAATTAGTTGGCTCCTGATTTCTAGCCTCAAACCCCGTACAAACCTTTTTGTCCTGTCTTCTTCTTCAGACGCCAACTTACCAGCATATCTCGATAATTGGGTGAATTTGATTTCATACTGGTTCACCGTCAATAGATTTTGTTTTAATTCTTGAAATTCCATTGCGAGCTTGTCCCTCACTACTCTTGGTATGTATTTCTCATTGAACTTTTTGACCAAGAATTTCTAAGAAATTTCCTCTCCTAAGGATTTGGCTCCTGTTTTAACCATCTCCCACCAATGTTCCGCCTCGCCTTGGAACATAAAAGAAGTGAAAGATACCCTTTGATCCTCGGTGCATTCCATCACGTCTAGTATTTTGCTAATTTGACGAAGCCACTCCTCCGCTTGAATTGGGTCTGCTCCTCCTTTATATGGCGGGGGTTCAATTTTTGAAATTGTTCTAGGGCCCTGCGTGGATTGCTTATAGTTGTTAACTGCATCAACCAATCCGGCATCCTATCAGGGGCTCTCTGATCGGTATTGAATCAATCCATCATAATCTCCTGATTGGTCGGAGGGTGGACACTCCCGACCGTACTATGGGGTGGGGCGTTCCCATCAGAATTAGTATCCGGCGGAGGAAAATTTAGATCCATTAATACCTAGAAAATTTAACAGTTCTTATTATCAACAAAATTCTTTAAACTACGAAAGTTTCATATACAAAATACCACTACTATTATAACTTCAAAATATTTTGTTACAAGATTTACATGGAATGCTTATATTCATACAAAAGATGCAAGTGCACAAACTAAGATATGCCATTTCTGCGCATTTGATTACAACATACAAGACCCTTCCCCAAAAGTCCTAAACATGCAAGTCCAAAATATTCATTCTCCCAAAACACTATGCCCTAGACCCAGGATTCATGGAGTGGTGTTTGAGTCAGTGAAGCTTTTGTCCATACTATCACCGGCTGAGACTTCCCCCTTATGGACTCCTTCTTCTAGATCTTCTTCAGGATCCTCTTCCTCGGGGTCTTCTTCTGGATCCTCTTCTATTATACTGTCATCCCCACATCTCCAGTACTCATGATCGTCATATAGATCCATATCTTCAATCCAATTAGAATTCCACCAAATACCCCCATAAAACATCTTCCCAGGGGACTCCACCTCAGCATCGGATGCGTCTTCCTGGTCCTCGATCCCTGGCATGTTTCTTATAATAATCTCGACATCCTTGATGGTATTCCTTTTGTTGCGTCCTGCTACCCCCATCATATTGGTACTACCCTTGGGTCTACTAAAGATAGTTTTTGGATCCGTTTCATCGGACTCGTAATCCCAGTCCATGCTATTTGCAATCCAACTCTGACTTTCCATCTCTGAGCTCTCGGATGACAACTCGGGCGTGTCAGAATCTCCCATCTGAAAGGATAAGGTTTCATATTAGATTATTTACCTTCCCAAATCCTCAAAACATGATAGATTAACCACGCACATCTATACACATATATCAATTGAAAAACTTGCAATTATTTCACAGAATTCAGGTATCGTCTAATTGAGTTACCCCTGACTTGTCTGATATTTTACTTGCTCCCCAGTCCAGTGTCCCATACCACTGAAGATCCACACAATAGGCCCGCACCTCTCGTAGGATCCGTTCAAATCAGAGTATGCGGGTACCCGGATTAGAACGTAGGAGAACAGGTGAATATCACACATTTCAGGGAACCCATACACCTAAAATTTTACGGTCTAATAGTAACCTCCCTAGTGCTCCCACCAACAAACATGTAATGTGCATACAACCATACAATTAGTCCATACTCGATCTATTTATCTAAACTAACAACTTCGCTCTGATACCAACTGTAACGGTCCCAGTTACAACTTATAATATAAGGCTAATAAAATAATATTTTCTTAAAATTTTGGCAGCACTTCCCCTAAAATATGGATTATGCCATGATACACAACAACAATAATTGCCCACAATGGACTCAACATTTCCAAGATCATATTTCGGCACAATTGGCCTACTTATCAACATAAAGAAAAGAAGGCCTCCTCACATTACTTTGCATTCATCAATCATATTCCAAGATGAGTCACGACATTCATTCCCACAATACATCATATTTACCATAACAAGGTTCAGATCCTTCCATCAATGCAACTAAGTTACCTGTCAAGCTCTTGTGTCAAACGGCCACGCATAACGCTTAGACTTACATTAATAACACCCCAAAAACTTCTTACATACACCAAGTTCTCAAGTATATATATAAAATAAGCATTTCCAAAAGTAGACAAAATATGAAAATAGACGATTGATCACAAGTAAGACATGGGAGAGTCGGTCAATCCATATTCTTAAGATTTCAGAATCTTAATCGGCCTCTTACCTTTGTCCGAACCTGAAATTTATAAAAGAAATAAAGGAGTGAGCTTGACAGCTCAGTGAGTAAACAATCGAAAATTTACTAATTTAATTTCTTATATCAAAAGGTTTTAAGTTGATCCTGAATTTATTAACGGACTCCCGCCGTACTCTCACATACTCCTAAACTTTAAGATAGATGTCTCAACTACCATGAACTTTATTGACGTTTATCACTATCATATTTAGCATAAAATAGAAACAAATTATAGTTGTCACCATCTTCCCCCTTCTACCGGCTCCCGCTCGGCCCCTTCCTCCAAGTAATAAATATAATACATGTATGTACATAATGCAATTGTCACCGTCTTCCCCCTCCTGCCGGTTCTCGCTCGGTCCCTTCCTCCAAGTAATATATATACATGCATATGCACTTATAATGCAATTGTCACCGTCTTCCCCCTCCTGCCGGTTCACACTCGGCCCCTTCCTCCGAATAATATAAATACATGCATATATACTTATAATGTAATTGTCACCGTCTTCCCCCTCCTGCCGGTTCTTGCTCGGCCCCTTCCTCCAAATAATAATTCACAATATATGTTTCATTCTAAATAACATACAATTACACATAAAATTTTCATATTCTATGAAAGGTAAGCAAGCCATTCTCTTGTATGGGTTCATATCTATATGGGTATATAATCCTTCTAATGTAAAATTTTATTCTTTAATGAGAGTATCACACCACGCTAATGATTTAAATTTAGTGCTCATACATAGTATTGACAAATTCCTTTTTTTTTCTTTTTTAATTACTCGCTACGATACCTAGCCCGATATTTCACATGCATTGTATCTAGCTAGATTAACGGTATAAAATATACACATATCTCATAAGATTTCGTAACGCCCTCCATTACATGCAACCTAAACCGTTTCTCCGTATTAAGTTAATTTACATAGTCAATAGGAAAAGTTACCCAAATTTCTCAAACATGCTAGTATGAGGCTAATCTAGGTAGTGCGCATCCTATGAAAGAAAAATTTCTAATTTCATACATAATGCGATTTCTCCTTTCATTTCCTCTAATTTCACAGCATGATATCTTTTTATTCTTTTCATTATATATATAAATTTACATACAAGTGTATTTCAATTCGTGATTTATCCAACCATTTAATTATCCAAAATTAGCAACTTCATAACCTTAATCTAGTTAAATTTCAGTTTACTCACTTTGCTTGACAAGTGCCTTCGTGATGAGATCCGCCTATTTCACCCGCCAAATCGAAGCCCTAAACCAAGATAAGCCTAAATTAGTTATTGATACAAAAACATAACCTAATCCTAAGGAATTTTTAAGATTTACCTTCAATTAAAATTCTGTTATTTTCCCAATCTTGTTCGAAGAGAATCTAATCCGACCCGCGAACTTCCCCGGACTCTGCCTCGAAAAACCCCCCTTCCTCCTCCGGCGTGCCCGCCTGCAGCACGCCCGCAGCGCGCTCGCTCGCGCTCGCACGCGCGCCTGCCGCGGTTGCTGCGCCCCACGCCGCCGCCGAGTCCGCTGCCCTGCTGGGGCGTGCGGCTAGGGTGAGGGAGGAGGTGAAGGGAGTGTGAGAGAGAGAGAGAGAGAGAGAGAGAGATCAGCACAGGCTTTGATCAAGGGAGAGAAAATATTTTTGGTGGGTTTGTTCTCAGCAAAAGGAAGAAGAACAGGATTGCTAATTTGGGAAAAAGGGAAGAGTGAGTAATTGGGGAAAAGGATAATTTACTATTTTTATTTATTGGCTTTCTAAAATTAACATGGGCATGACACCTCATCACCCCAATTTCCTAAGCATCCCTAATTGCCCCCACCTCAACTCCCTCTTGCTCTCAATATTTGCCAACTCATCCCCAATTCATTTCTAAATTGTTTTGGGTATTAATGTATTTAGTTTATGTATCCTTATGTCATAATACAAGTTTAACAATATGGCTTGGTATTTGTATTCTCATGTAGTGTACATCTATTAAATATGTACAATATTCTTAGTACCACAATGTGCCAATGTGAATACATATAAATATATATGTATACATATATTTATATACTTCTGGTATTTTCCCAATTTTGGATTAAGATTAAATCTTACTGTTACATTAGTTTAATGAAATTATTTTAGACTATAACCCGGATTAATTTAAATCGGGCGTTACATCACTGATCTCAACTGCACCGTGTGGAAACACGATTTTTACAACGAATGGCCCAGTCCATCTCGATTTCAATTTTCCTGGAAAAAGATGAAGCCTAGAATTATACAGTAAGACTTTTTGTCCGGGGACAAAAGTTTTTCTTATGATGTTCTTGTTATGGAAAATCTTGACTCTCTCTTTAGTGATCCCAGCATTTTCATAGGCTTCATTTCTCAATTCCTCCAATTCGGAAATTTGTAATTTCCGAAGGTCACCGGCCTTAATCAAGTCAAAATTCAACTGCTTGATTGTCTATAAGGCTCGGTGCTCTAACTCAACGGGCAAGTGACAAGGTTTGCCATAGACTAACCTATAAGGAGACATTCCTAGAATCGTCTTGAAAGTGGTTCTGTAGGCCTATAGAGCATCTACGAGTTTGATGGACCAATATTTCCAGTTTTGGTTCACAGTTTTCTCCAATATAAGCTTGACCTGTCTATTTGAAACCACAACTTGCCCACTAGTTTGAGGATGATAAGGTGTAGACAACTTGTGAGTTATGGTATACTTTCGCATAAGAGCTTCAAAAGATCTATTGCAAAAGTGAGTGCCATTATCACTGATGATAGCACGAGGGGTTCCGAAGCGTGAAAAAATGTTCTCTTTCAAAAATTTTATGACAACTTTGTTATCATTAGTTTTACAAGGAATGGCTTCTACCCACTTGGTCACCACAGCAACCAATATGTATTGGTTCCCAAATGAATTAGGAAATGGACCCATAAAGTCGATGCCCCAAACATCAAAGAGTTCTATTTCTAGAATTGGGTTGAGGGCATCATATTTCAGTTTGAAATCCTTCCTACCATTTGGCATCTAGGGCACGTCTTGCAAAATTCATAAGCATCCTTGAATAGAGTGGGCCAATAAAACCTACTTTGTAGCACTTTTTCAGCAGTCTTGCGGGGACCAAAGTGTCCACCGCATGCAACTTCGTGACAGAAAGACAGAACACTCTTAACCTACTCATCGGGAATGCATCTCCTAATAATTTGGTCAGAATAGTACTTGAAAAGATACGGTTCATCCCAAAAGAAATACCGGACTTGAGATAAGAACCGGTAAACATCATTTTTGGACCAATGAGACGGAGTTTGGTTTGTGACTAAGTAATTCACTATATCAGAAACCAAGGTTTCCTAGAGATAGCTAAGAGATGTTCATCAAGAAAATCCTCATTTATGGGTAATTCGTTGCTTGGAGAATTAGGGATCCGTGAGAGGTGGTCAGCAACGACATTTTCTACGCGTTTCTTATCTCGAATCTCAAGATTGAATTCTTGAAGAAGGAGGATCTAACAAATGAGTCGGGCCTTGGCATCCTTCTTCATCATGAGGTACCTAAGCGCAGAATGATCGGTGAAAATGGTGGTTTTGGACCCTAGTAGGTAAGGACGAAACTTCTCTAAAGCAAACACTGCTGCCAAGAATTCCTTCTCAGTTGTAGTGTAGTTCAGTTGAGTATCGTTGAGAGTCCTACTAGAGTAGTAGATCACATGCTGCTTGTTATCAATGTGTTGTCTTAGGACAGGGCCTATGGCAAAATCGGAAGCATCGCGCATGATCTCGAACGGCTTAGACCAATCCGGTACAGATATGATTGGTGCAGAAATAAGCTCTCTCTTAAGCTTCTCCCAAGAATTTATGCATTCAGCTTTGAAAGTGAAGGACACATCCTTAGCTAACAGATTAGTCAAGGGCCTAGCAATTTTGCTAAAATTCTTGATAAATCTTCGGTAGAAACCAGCATGTCCTAAGAAGGATCTAATGTCCTTAGCGCATTTGGGCATGGGAAGCTTAGCAATAACCTCGATTTTGGCTCTATCCACTTCAATTCCTTTCTTGGAGATTTCATGACCCAAGACAATTCCATGTTTTACCATGAAGTGATATTTCTCCTAGTTCAGTGTCAGATTTTTTTCAGCACAACGTTGGAGGACGAGTTCTAAATGGTGGAGACATTGAGTGAATGAATCTCCGTAGATGGAGAAATCATCCATAAAGATCTCTAAGAATCGTTCTACCATATCAGAGAAAAGACTCAACATGCAACGTTGAAACGTTGCTGGGGCATTGCATAAGCCGAAGGGCATTCAACGATAAGCAAATGTCCCAAATGGACATGTAAACATAGTATTTTCTTGGTCCTCATGAGCGATAGGGATCTGGTTATAGCCCGAGTAACCGTCCAAGAAACAGTAATACTCGTGACCCGCCAAACGTTCAAGTATTTGATCAATGAAGGGCAGTGAAAAATGGTCCTTACGAGTTGCAGCATTCAGTTTCCTATAGTCGATGCAAACTCGGATTTTCGTAGGAAGTCGAGTTTGAACCAACTCTTTGTTCTCGTTTTCCACTACGGTGAAACCGGATTTCTTCGGAACCGCGTGGACAGGATTGACGTATTAGCTATCAGAAATGGGATAAATTATCTCATTGTCTAAGAGTTTTATGATTTCAGCATGAATAGCCTCTTGTATTATAGGGTTTAACCTACGCTGCGGGTCTCTCTTAGGTGTGGCGTCTTCATTGAGATGAATTCGATGTTGAATGATGGTTGGACTTAATCCCTTGATATCAGTCATAGTCCATCCAATGGTTTCCCTATGTTTTCTTAGAACAGCTTTCCGATCTTCTTCTTCTCCGTCATTTAAATGGGAGGCAATGATGACAGGAAAGGTCTCTTGTTCACCTAGATAGGCGTACTTGAGATGCGCAGGTAAGGTTTTCAATTCTAAGGAAGAGGAAGGCTCACTGGTAGGACTAGTCAAATCTGTTTGCTCCATTGTTGGTGAAATAGGGTTTGAGGCCCAATTCACAGCAGAGTCTACAACCTGATCGAGATTAAAGTCGTCAGACTCTAACCCAAAGTCACTCTCTGTTTCTAACTCCAATTCTTCCCCATGTTCACTTGTCAAGTTCTCAGTTAGGTTGACTTCAAATGTTTGGTCCTCGATATCGCTGGGTTGTTTTCCTAGATTGAAGACATGGACTAGCCATGTCCCCAAAGGTTAACCTCATAGACCCATTCCTACAGTTGATGATGGCATTAGCAGTAGCAAGGAATGGTCGCCCTAGGATAACAGGAGTTTGAGCCCTATGATTTGAGTTGGACACATGTTGTGTCTCCAGAACTATGAAATCGACAGGATAAATGAACTCTCCTACCCGAATCAGGACATCATTAATCTTCCCTTTTGGAACTTTAACAGAACGGTCAGCCAGTTGGATGGTCAATCGAATTGGACTAAGATCGCCCAACCCGAGTTGTTGATAAACAGAGAATGGAAGCAAGTTGATACTTGCCCCCAAGTCAAGAAGTGCACGACTAATCTCGGCTTGTCCTATTGTGCAAGCAATGGTGGGACTACCTGGATCTTTGTACTTCACAGGGATAGGACCCGATAATAGCTCACTAATATTAGTGGCTAAGAAGACCTTCTTTGGAACATTAGTCTTTCTCTTCTTGGTACACATGTCCTTAAGAAACTTAGCATAGGAAGGAACTTGTTAGATGGCATCAAGAAGTGGCACATTTATCTTCACTTGGTTAAATATCTCGATTATCTTATCTATGTGAGGATTTTACTTGTTATTTTTCAGCCTATTAGGAAATGGTACTATAGGCTGGTGCACCTGACTGGCTGACTTGTCTTTCTCAGATTCGTCAGAATTGAAAGAAATTGGATTAGATGAAGTGAAGCTTGATTGTGGTTGTGCTGAATGGGATTGGTTGGTGTTGACACTTGGTTATCAACTTTCTTTCCTGACCTCAATGTATGCACAGCATTACATTGATTAAATGAATGATCCTCAGCCAAATGAGCTTGTTGAGAATTCCTCGGATTGGTGACTGGCTGACTAGGCAGGGTACCCTTTTGTCTCTCATTTTATGGAGTGGCTAGTTGACTCATTTGAACCTCTAACCTCTGGATAGTTTGCATGAGAGAATCTTGGTTTTCATATATCTCTCCATGTTTCTTTCAAAGTCAGTCATTCTCCTTTCTAATTGAGGATTCTGGAAGGAGGATTGTGGAGCTTGGTTGGGAAAGTTCTGTTGATAATTCGAAAAGTTTGGTGGATGGTTGGGAGAATTATTATGAAAATTGGAGAAATTGGGTTGATGATTGGAAGAATTATTACCATGATGGAAGTAGCTAGCATGATTTGATCGTGAATGGTCAGAGTTATTTTGGCTCCACGAGAAATTAGGGTGATTTCTCCAGCTGGGATTGTACGTTGGTGCGTAAGGGTTATTGTTCGGCCTTGAAAGGCCGCATTCATCGGTTCATGGTAGGGTTGCTGAGCCTGAAACACAGGGCACTCCTCGAACACATGATTCATGGCTTGACAGTAAGTACAGCCCGGGTTGGAAATTGGTTCGGGCTGACTTGATTGACTGGACTTGGTTCTTTCGTTTCTAGAGCTTCCAATCTTCTAGCCAGGTTAGCTAACTTAGCCTCATTAGCAATGGACGATTCGATAGAATGGAGACCTCTTTTTGAAGAGATGGAGTTAGGATTCCTAGAGGTCTCACTAGCAGATTCCCATTGGATGGTCTTCTCAGTTAGATTTTCATACAAATCCCATCCTTCATCTTCATCTTTCTGCAAGAAACCCCCTTGGCACATACTTTCTAAGAGGGTTTTGGTGGAATAGTCTAAACCGTCATAAAGAATTTGGCATTGTCCCCATTTCTCTATTCTATGATGTGGACATTGGACAAGGAGGTCCTTAAAGCGTTCAAAGTACCTCCAGAACGGTTCACTAGGTTCTTACTTGAATTGCATGATCGTCTTTCTAATGAGAGCGGCTTTATGGATTGGATAGAATTTCTTCAAGAAGACCTTGATGAAACCATCCCAGGATGTGATAGAACCGGCCGTTAAGCTGTAGAGCCACTTCTTTGCTAGGTCCTTAAGTGCGAAAGGGATAAATCTCAACCTAATAGCATCGTCTACAAGGTGTGGGATTTTTATCATTAGACATACTTCCTCAAATTCTCTTATGAAGCAGTAGGCATCTTCGGACTCTAGGCCATGAAACTTGGGGAGTGTGTTGATGAATTGAGGCTTGAGCTCAAAATTGTATTCACCAACTGATGAAAGTAGAATGCATGATGGAAGTGAGGTCCTAATCGGGTAGAACCTATCCAGCAGTGATTTTGATTGAGCCATTACCGGATCTGGTCTTGATTCAAACTTGGGTGGTGATGTGTTTCTAGTCAACCTAGATGAATTAGGGTCTCTCGACCACACTTGCATACACAAACACAATCACAAACACAAACAAGTTCAACCAATAGTCAACAATAGAAATCAACCAAGCCTAGTCTAAGGTTACCTCGACCTAGACAACTCCTTACTGGTTGATTGTCCATAAGAGGTAGAATGTAGACTTTGACCATAAGCTAATCAGCCAGGTCAGGGTAAGATTGGTGGGAGGTTTTCCATCAAAGACGTTCCTTAATTAAGTAACTACCAATCTTCGGGCTTTTGGCCCCCAATCCCCTTCCTAGACACTGATTTGGCAGGAGTCAATTTCCAACTCCTTCCCTCTTTAGGATAATCTCCTAGTGAGTTTGAGATGTCCCTAAGGCCAACGTCTATCAGATTTTACTTAGGCTTAGGTTTGTGAGTGCTTGGAGTCTGATTTTTGGGCCTAAGAAGGGTGATTAAATCCCCACCTTATCTTGTTATTGGGTGTTGCCCTTAAAATCAATTTGTGCAAGTGTACAAGATAAATAAGATTCACTCAAAGCGATATAAATCAACCAAGAAATGAGTCCTATTCTGAATGCAATGCGTACGTACCTTGCTCCAGTACTCTTCAACAGTAAAGTAAATGAATTGAAAAGACTCGTACCTAAAATGCAAACGTCTAATCAATTTTTTTAACTTTTCAACAAGTGTTTTACTATTGACTTAAAACAAGGATGATGGATAGCAGAAATAGCACAAATATGACATATAAAAACTAAAATTTTTGCGAGCAATATGTCCTGCAAAAAAGAGTTTTTAGTAGTCCAATGATTTTTTTTTTAGATTTTACAAAGCAATTTCTTGAAATTCTGTTTCCTACTTTCGAGAGTAGGTGCACAGAATTTGCAAGTCTTCTCTTGCAAAGCTTGAATGCTAGATCTTGATCTTCAAGTCCCTAAAACAACACACAAAACTTGTTAAAAACAACTACACCATTCCCTCTCCAGCAACGGCGCCAAAAATTGATTGCTAAAAGAAAGAACAATCAATGAGTTTAAGAATTTACCGTGTAGTTTGTGGCTAACGGGTCGTGTCCACAAGGAGGGATGCGATAGAAGCTTTTCAGTGAATCGTTTAGAAACAAGGAAAGTTCATTTTTTATGAAAAGAGAATGGAAAGAAAGGGATGATTAAAAGAAAAATTGCAACTTTTAGAAAAAGTTTTGGAGAAGGTGATTTAGAAAGCTTGAGAATTGTTTTGGTTGTTTTTATAATAAGAAAGCAAATCTGGGCTCACTATCTCAGTACTCAATTGTTCATTCTTCTCTTAAAATGTTAAGTGCCTCAAGTGATCATTTGCAAAACTTAAAGTTAATTTTTAGAAAGCTTTAAGTAAAGCTCATATGATGGTTAGAAGAGTTGAGTCTTTTCTTCAAGAAATCGCGAGAATTGAATATTAAGACATCAAGCGCGAAGAAGCAAGAATGAAGTAAAAATAATTCAAGAGATGTTCATAAAAGAAGTGAGAATTCAACAATCCCAACCCATCCTCATGTGCCTTCAAGAACACTTTCAAAAAGAAAGGCTTTTAAGTAAGGCATTCATATGAGTCATCGGGTTTTTTTTCTTTTGAAAACAGGAGAGAAGGAGAGTAAAGAGAGTTGCGATAACGAGCCCAGAAAACCGTTTAGTTATCCATAGAAAATGTAGAAGAAAGCAAAATAATGCACGACATACCGAAACAAGAGTGGAAGGAAATGTGGCTTGATTCATGTATTGCTGTCACTTTAATCTTCAAGTACAAGCTCTCAGTTCCTCTCTCTCACAAGTTTTGATACTGGACTACAAAGTAAATAACAAGTTTATGACTTTTATGCTAACTAACAAAGAGCCTAAATCCTAAGAAAATAAACACAAAACTTAATCCTAGTCTTCGCTGCCTTTTTCTTTGCTGAAACCCATATTTATAGCCAAAAACCAAATGAGGATCCCGGAAGATTGGGAGAGCAAACACTCCTCCAACAGACTCTGTTTGGCCGTGAAAACGCGGCGAGGGCCGCGTTTCCACGGCCCTGGTGTGGCCAGGTGGCCACACCCAAGGGGGGAGGATCCTGGTTTGGTGTTTGGCCCGTATCTGCTGCTGGTTTTCTTGTTTCTGCTCCAACCGTTGACGAAACAGCCTTTGATTTTTTGGCTTCAATCGCTCGATTCAGGGAGGATTCTTCTCAACCTCTTGATATGCCAAGATTTAGCCCTGATTTTTTCATTTCGAATTTATTCTGAATTAATTCAGAATTTGGTGGCTTTTGGGCTTGTTTCTCTTTTCTTTCTTTGAGCACTTGGGCCTACATTTAGCAAAGAAAAAGAAAACTTATTAATAGGATTTATTAGCTAAAAAGCATGGTAAGATGACAATATAAATGCAATATATGTGACTAATCAGCCAACTCGAGTTGCGTCTCTGCTCCAGCGTATTTTGGGAAGCGGGGAGTGGCATGATTTTCTTGGTATCAGAGCCTAGGTTTTTGACTTGCGATGTTGAATTTTAAATTTTGACATTCGTAAGAAGACCTAGTTCTTACTGGTAACTTGAAACGAGTTATAGTTACACTGCAATATACACATACTATCCATTATGATATTTAGTCTATTTGGAATTGACCGTCCTTCTTTTGAAAATCTTTGTCTTTGATCTTTTGATATCCTTGATTTTTACTCTTCTTTTCGAGTGATTCGGATATTCATCTTGTTTCTCGTCCTCTTTCTCGATTCTATTCCTTATCTTTGTCTCTAGAGATTGATTACTCCTTGTTGAAGTCGGTACCAGAAATAAGAGTAGCGCAGTGGAAGCGTGGTAGATTTATGATGTGTAGAGAAGCGACGTGAAGCTTGTTTGTTTTCTCCTTTGATTTTAATTCTTTTTACCATTCCCTACATTATTTGAATTTCAGGGACGAAATTTTTATAAGGTGGGTAGAATATAAGATCCCTGGTTAGAAATACTGCATTTTCATTTTTTTAAAGTATTTATTTTGATTTACTAATTGTTTTATTAACTTAATTTATTGCTTCCTCTTGTGATTAATATTATATTAAATATGCAAATTATTTTAAGATGGTAATTAGTGATTTGGCCTTATATATAATTACCAATATTTCTTATCAATATTTTTTTAATTACTTATTACTATTATTTGTATCATTATTATTGGTATTGATTGATATTTTTGGTAGTGGATATTTGAAATTAGCATTTCATTGTTAATTAGTTTTATCATTATTATTAGTGTTATTGTTATTATTCTTATTATTATGATTAATTATCATTATAGGTATTAATAATATGTGCTTGTTAAATATAATTATTATAATTAGTGCTTATTATAGTATTATTATGCCTTGTATTTTTATTATTAGTAGTGGTATTTTCCTTCCCTTCATTCCAACCGATAACCCATTAGCATACCCATACCCAATTAGATCCTACCCACTACCTATTCATACCCAATAAGCCTATACCTGTTAACTCGAAACCCATTACCAAATCCTATCTATATAATCTCTTCTTAATCCTCTCTTAACCTAATCTCATCTCCTCCAAGATCTTGACGCCTCCTTCATCTCCCAAATCCCCATCACCGGAGCTCGTCCTGTCACCAAGAGACTCCACCCCTCCTCCCTGGCATCCCTCGGTAACACATCTTGGTATCGCAGCCCATCACCCCGCGCACGTTGACCTCCGCCACCATCACCCCATTGCCGCGCGCACACACAGCAGCCCCACCATCAAGCCACAGCAGCACCTGAGCCCATGACAGATCTATGGCAAGCCCCCACCAGGCCATCTTTCCCCCGTGGTCCACCCACCATTGGCCGAGCTCCGCATCATGCCGAGGCCGAGCCACCACAACCCCCTCCGACGGAGCCCCCTTTGCAGCCAGCAGACCCCACACTTGGACCCAACCATGACCTCCCCTTCTCTGTGCGCTGCCACTTTCGTGCCCAACACCAGGGCTATCTTCACTTCTAGTCAGCAACAACAGCAAATGGCAGACTACGGCAGACCCCTGTGCACCATCTCCCTCCTCGGTTGTTGCCCTTCCATGGCCCCTCCTTGGCCGGAGACAGCAGGGCGCAAGCCCCCTTCCCTCCTCCCTTACCGTGTACAGCTAACAACCCCTCTTGGTCGAGCTTCGCAGCCACTCCCTGGTCAGAACACGGACCATTGCCACAACCCTCCTGGCCTATGGCAGCATACCAAGACCGTTGCCCCCTCCTCCTTGGCTGTTGCGTGAGCTTCCTCTCCTTCTTCTGTATATATGTAACTTTTGTATATATATATATAAGTGGGTTATCTATTTAATTAAGTGTATGTGTGTTAATTGCTTATGAATATGTGTGTTTATGCTGTGAGTTATTTGGTGTGTGCAATGGGTGATTAATTCATGTGTGTTTTATTCTTGCATAGGATGCCATTTTCCGTCACCCCGTGGGTTGCCATGGATCACCGTCGGCGAGCGCGAACGCATCCACGCCCTTCACAGTGATATTCTCTATCCAGCGATATCCACCGCGGCCCCCGACGCCTCCGCCAGAGCCTCCGTCGGTGTGCCGCAAGTCACCCCGAGGTTAGTGCTATATTTATTTGTGTAGGGGTATAAGTTGTAATAATGTGGAAGTTTAATTAATGGATGTGTGCATGGGTATATATTATTATATATATATATATATATATATATATATATTTATATATATATATATATATATATATATATATATATATATATATATATATATATATATATATATATATATATATATATATATATATATATAATATGTATGTAAGTGTGGGTATGCATGCATGTGTATGTATGTATTTATATTAATGTGTGTTGGTATTTACTTAAGTATGCATGTATATCGGTGTATGTGTATACTTGTATACATATGTATGCGGTGTACACGTATGTTTATGCGTATATATTGTGGAGTGTATACGTGTACGAGGGTATGTTCGTGTGGGTTCATGTGTTTGTTGCGTGTTGCAGTATTTCAGATTCGTTTGGTGAGATCTGGACCGTTGCAAGAGATCCGGACCCAATTCGGATTCGCGCCGTTGTGGACCCGATACAATGGTGATTCAAAGACCGAACCATAGGATGATCCGTAGATCAGTACCGGTTCGTACAGTGAAGACCGCATCATTTCATGTGAGTGTTCGTTCTTGTGCATTTCCTTATTTACCGTTGTCGGTATGCGTTTACATGTTACACTTATCATTTCATGTGATTTTCTGTTATATTTTACCAGTTTGATTACTTGGACCACTTCATGAGGCATTTATGATTGTTCACTCTAATTACGTAGTCGATATGAGCTTGTATCAGTGTCATTTCATGTGTTGGCAGTTTGTTGCTTTTGGCTTAGGCCTATTTTGATGTACCTTAGACAGTGACTCATTTCGATCCACTGGTTAGTTGGCCCAAATCGTATTTGAGAACAAATGACATATTTCATGTAGAGTATTTCTCAGACTTTTTATTCTTTCATTTGGTAATAACTTAGGTGATGATTCATTCGGGTATTGATGACAGACTTGTCATGTTGTTACTTTACTAAGAAATTAGATTCCTTGATGCTTGGATCAGTATATGGACTTAGTTAGAGTTTGGGTTGTACTGAGATTTATGTTATTTACATTGGATATTGATCAGTATTTAGATGTGACTGTTTAGTTGGGTTGTGATTTGGATTGATTTTAAGTTAGAGTTGATCTAGAATTTTACATTCTTTATAACGAAGCCTGATCTGCATTAAGATGAGATTGACGTAGCTGGATTTATGATTGAGTATTTGAGACTTATTTAGATGATATTTTGTCGATGTTGAGTATCAGAAGTAGATATTCTAGACCATATATTATTTGAGAATGATTCCTTACTTCGTTATGATTTCGATATCTGTTGACTTGTTGATCTCGAGGATATACCATGTGCTACATGTTTAGTTATTGATTACTTCAATTAATAGAAATTGAGCTATTGTGATAGTGATCTATTCAATATCCGTGATCTTATAATTCAGAGTTATCAGAAAGCAGTTTTCACTTTATCAGTTATTGGAGAGATTATTTGTTGGTGATCATATGATATGTTCAGAGTATATAGTAGTTGTCAGGTATCTGTATCAGTTACCAGTTGTTAGTGATACTTTTGTGTTAGTGGCTATATCTCCAGTATCCTATTTCAGATGTCAGATAGTAGTTGTCAGCTACTCAATTGTCAGATATCAGTTATAAGTTGTCAGATTATCAGCTATTATTGACATCACTAGTTGTTGAAGATATCAGTTACTATTTAATAATAACTCATATTATTGCTTGTTAATAAAAGATATCATAACCCGGGAACAGGGGTAATTGGCTGATGATGCATGTCGTGTATTTTGGAAGGACTTATTATGGTACCGAGTTGTAGGTTCCAACCATGGGGAACCAAGGTACTACTGGCTACCTATTCAGTTGTCAGTTGTCAAGGCGACGTCCGAATTACGGTGCCACACTAGTTGTCTTTTCATGTGGGGCTGTGGTCTTCAGTTATTAGAGCTTTGCGGCTTGTCCTGGTTCAGCGCCAGGGGTGTTAGATCGTGGTACCGGGCATGCACGGTACTCTTTCAAAACACATGTACTATATTGGCAGGCAGTTACAACAATAATAACTTTGTTTGATATGTGAGAAAATGGCTGTGGTATGGGACACAGTTAAGTACTACATTAGTTAGGTTAATGACAACCAAACAGACTAGTGACATAGGCTAGGTTACACATCTTGACCTCAGTTATTTGTTTACAGTTATAATAGTTGCCTTTTTCCTTCATATTCATGTTATTGTTATTCAGTTATTTGTTTATCTTCTTATTTAGTTATCTTCCACCTGTAGTTTATCTTATTATTATTCTGTGCACATTGTTTATATGTACAAGCTCTCCCCTTTACACACACACACACTCACACACACACACACACACACACACTCAGCAGGTCGCTTTCTGATGACTCTAGATTTGTACATCCAGATATTGAACGCTTTGTTTCTATTGTTCAGGTGTTCGTTGAGACCGTACGCTTCGCGAAGGGCTGGAGCTTCTCCCTATCTAATTCCGTTATTCTTATCTTTCTTGGTTTTATATTATTTCCTGATTCTCGTTATATCAGATTCAGTCGTTATTCTAGTTCTTTATTTATATGATATCATGCGTGGATGCTTATATGTGATATTGCAGTAATCATGATTTATTATAGTTTAGATTTATAGGTCGTTTTGGGTTATTTAAGGCTTAGCGCGTATACATAAGGGATTTTCCTTGCGTATATGCGTCGCCGACTCGTGTCGCATCTCCGCTCCAGCGTATTTTGGGAAGCGGGGCGTGACAGAATGTAAGGCTGATTTGACATCTTCTAAAGAAAGTGTATCTCTACCATAGAGCATACTGTTAACAAACTTTTCAAAAGAAGGAGATAATGAGCATAATAAGATGAGAGCTTGATCTTCTTCATCTATTCTAACATCAATTTTTTTTAAATCCATGAGAATTTTATTGAGCTCATCTAAGTGGTCTTTAATTGGCGTACCTTCCTTCATGCGATGGGTGAAGAGGCGCTGCTTTAAGTAGAGCTTGTTGGTCAGGGACTTTGTCATATACAAGCTCTCTAATTTGAGCCACAAACGGCGGCGATATCTTCATCGGCAACCTCTCGCAAAACTTCGTCGGCTAGACAAAGTTGTATAGCACTATGCGCCTTCATCTCGAGTTCTTCTTTTTCGTCCTCGGACATGGATTCTGACAACTTGCCCTTACCGGACAAGACTTTCAACAAGCCTTGTTGGACCAAGAGAGCCCGCATTTTGACTCTCCATAAACTAAAGCTATTTCTCCCGTCGAATTTCTCTACTTTGTACTTTGCCGAAGCCATCTCGAAACCTACAAGAAGATAACACTAGCTTTGATTCAAGTTTGTTGTAGCAGTGGGCTTCTAATACAAGAGATGTCAAGTATAAAGAGAAAGATAGCAATAGAAGCTGACATAAGCGAAGAGAACAACACACTAGTATTTAACGTGGTTCGGTCAATGTGACCTACGTCCACGGAGAAGACAACAAGAGGAATCCACTAATCAAAAGAGGAGAATATAAGATATTACAACTCTTATCTCACTCACCCAAGCCTAATGAAACCCAACTCACAAGAGCTTAACAAAATGAAGATAAATGGCAAGAGAAAGGAGAGGACAATACAATATTTAGCAACTCTCTCTTCTTACTTCCTTGCTCTTTGAAATCTCATGCAATGTGGTGCCTATTTATAGGCAAAACTTTCAAACTCCTTCATTACTTCACCCTATACATATATCAAAATCATAGGACGGCTATGGTCTTTATAGGACGGTTAAGATCTTCATAGTGCAGCTATGATCTTCATAGGATAGCTATTGATGGCTTTTAGGGTGGCTAGAGATTTTATAGGGTGGTTAAGATCTTCATAGAGTGGCTAAGATCTTCATAGGGTGGCTAATTGATTATGATTTAGTTTATTCATTAAAGACACATCAATAGAAATCATATATTCTCTAAAATGAGGAAATCTGATGTCATAATAAATTATATTCAGAGAAATATATTATTGTGCTTGCGAAGATGCATGAATCCACATATGCAAATTCACACATACCCAACACACTCAGATTTCTGCAAATAGATGCTATGCATTGCAAAGTTGATTCACAAATCACGAAAGCACATAAACACTTTCATGTATTTATGATTTTTTTGCTTAAAATATATTTCTCCACGAGAAAAAAGGAAATTACAACCGGGAGCTAATATCAAAATCCAAATCCAATGTGTTCTAGTTCCTAACTGGGGGCAACATCCTCATCAGTCTGCTCCTCAGTATCAGCATCGAGCAAAGCCATTTCCAGAGTCGCTGAGCTGTTTCTACTGTCGCGATCCTAGCCTTTGGTGCCTTCCCTGCCACAACTTCGACCACAACCACGATTACGACCAGTTGAATCCCAATGCATTGCCATAGGCCCTGCTAATGCATCAGCTTACAGTGAAGGTGCAGCAAGCTGTGAACGTAAACTGAAGGTTACAAGTTATCTAGGTCTCAATTTATGGTCATCCGATAATAAATAAACCTGTTGTATACTAGTCTACGGACTAATATATTATAATCTAAAATTTTAAGTGGAGAAATGATCTTATTCAACTTTTCTTTCTTACTTGCTTGCTTGAAAAAACAAAGAAGATACACTAGCCTTTTACAGGTTTCAAAGAAAAAACTTACAAGAATACCAACTATTTACTTTAATGCCATAAACAAATGACAATAATACATATATGACTCTTTAACTTCTCCAATTCATGGTGACTTTCATTTCTTCAAATTGATGATGACTTTTCATTCCTCCTAATTGAAAATGATGACTCTTCATCTCTTTCAATTGACGATGACTCTTAATTTCTCCTAAGTGATGATGATGACTCTTAATTTCTTTCAATTGATGATGATGACTCTTCATTTCTTCACCTTATGGTGTCTCTTCTACTTCCAAAATTAATGTCATAAAAGACATTTTTATTTGATATTCCAACACGCCCCCTCAAATCAAAATGTTTTCATACCGAGCATTTCTTTTAGCCTTCTGAAAGGTTCAATAGGCAATGGCTTGGTGAAAATATCTGCTACTTGCTTTATGGTATGACAATACTCCAGCTCCACTATTTTTTGCGTTATATGGTCTCTAAGAAAATGAAACCGTGTATCTATATGTTTGCTCCTCGCATGATGTACTGAGTTTTTTGCAAGTTGGATGGCTGATTTGTTGTCCACAAATATTACAGTCGCTTCTTCTTGTGGATGATCCAACTTCTTTAAAATGTTCCGCAACCAAATAACTTCACACACAGTAGATGAAGCTGCCGCGTACTCTGTTTCGTATGGAGATAAGGCCCCAACTCCTTACTTCTTTGAGGTCCATGAAAATACAGTTGACCCAAGATAGAAGACATAGCCAGTGGTGCTTTTCATCTCATCTTGGTCACCTCCCCAGTCGCTATCTGAATAGCCTACTAACTCTACAGTTTCACCATAAGTATAAAATAAACCAATGTTGAGTGTGCTTTTGATATACCTTAGAATTCTCTTTGCAGCTAGCCATTGAGTCTCCTTCGGTGTCTCCATATATTGACTCACAAGTCCGACTCCATAAACAATATCGGGCCTTGTGATTGTTAAGTACCTCAGGCTACCAACTAGACTTTTGAAAAGAGTCGAGTCTACAAAATCTCCATTTTCTTCTCTTGATAGCTTTATTCCGGTGGCTATTAGGGTGTTCACTGGGTTGCAGTTACTCATCTTGAATTTCTCCAAGATCTCCTTCATGTACTTCTTTTGAGATATAAATATCCCATCTTGCTGTTGCTTCACTTCGATACCAAGAAAATAAGACATCAATCCATTGTCCGTCATCTCAAATTCAATGAACATCGCCTCCTTGAATTCAGCAAGCATCTCGGCGCTACTTCCTGTATATAACAAGTCATCAACATAAAGACAAATTATTAGAAATTCGCCTTGATGGTTCCTCTTCATGTAGATGACATACTCATAAGGACATTTGGTGAAGCCATTTTGATGAAGATAACCATAAATTTGGGCATTTCATACCCGTGGTGCCTGCCTTAAGCCGTACAAGGCTTTCTTTAGGCAATATACTTTATCTTCTTGCCCTTTTACCAGAAAACCTTCTGGTTGTTGTACATTCACCTCTTCTTCAAGAATACCATTGAGAAATACTGACTTGACATCTAGATGATATATTTTTCACCTGTGATGAGCTGCAAGTGAAATTAATACTCTCACCGTGTCCAATCGAGCAACTGATGCAAAGACTTCTTCATAGTCGATGCCGTATTTTTGTTTGTAGCCTTTCGCTACAAGCCTCGCCTTATACCTATCAACTTCACCATTTGCTGTGCATTTGATCTTTTACACCCATTTGACACCTATTGTCTTGTGATTTTGTGAAAGTGTTGTCAACTTTAATGTGTCATTCTTCTGGATGTCATGCATCTCCTCCTTCATTGCTGATCCTCAACAAATTTCTTCCTTAGCCTCTTAGAAAGTGAGAGGCTCATGATCCGCATATAAATAAAAGAGATTAGTCTCTCCATCTTCTTCTATATGCTCATAGATCTCCCTGAGGCTTCTCATTTTGATGAGACCTCGTTGCACGGAGGATTCACTACTACTACCTTCCCCAAAAGATGGAGAACCTCTTGCAGGAGACGATGTAGCATGTTGAGAAGATGGTGGTGTAGCTGGTGGTGGAACTTCTTGTAGGGGCTCGTCAGGTTCATTCACCACGGGTTGCTCTTTAACAGTCTCTTCCTTTGTCACGCCCGCTTCCCAAAATACGGGAAAACGGAGTCGCGACGAGAGTCGGCGATGTATATACGCGAGGAAAATACCCTACGTATACACGCTAAGCCTAAATTAACCTGAACAAGCTATAAATCTAAACCATAATATTAACGATCACTGTAATAATACATATAATGAGTACACATGATCCCGATGAAATAAAGAATGAAATAGATGCTAAGTGTGATATACAAGAATCAAAGAATAATAGAAGGAATAAAGAAATGCAAGAATACCAGAATCAAAAGGGAGAACGTCCAGCTCCCCGCAAAGTGTACAGTCTTATCGAACACCTGCACAATAGAAACAAAGCGTCCAATATCTAGACGTGCAAATTCAGGGTCGTCAGAAAGCGACCTGGTGAGTGTGTGTGTAAAGAGGACTGCTCGTGCATATAAACAATGTGCACAGAATAATAACAAGGTAACTGCAAATATAGGATAACTAAATAACATAATAAATAAACAACTGAATAACAATAACATGAATAAGTGTACAGATAAAAGACAAATAAAACAACTGTAAACAAACAACTGATGTCTAGATGTGTATTCTAGCAATATCACTGATCTGGTATATAAATCTGGTCATGGTTACAATCATATGTCTAACTTAGTTATATATGCATACAGTCAGGTGATTATAGTCAGTCAGAATATAGTATAAACAATTTATTATCATTTATTATGTCAGCGAACACTAATTGCTACCTGTAATAGACGCATCCCATACTACGCTTACTACACGTGGCAATCAGGGTCCTAAGTTATTGAAATTAATAGAAGAGACATTGTCCATGCTTTAGGTGGGTTCTGTACATACCCGGAATCACGACCCAATCACCTGGCGCTGAACCAAGTCCTACCGCAAGGTATTCAATAACCATAACAATAACAATGTGTCAATAACAATGACAATATAAACCATACAGGATGTCAGTCATCCCCCAGAACCCTGCAGTAGAACCGTATCTCGGCTGCGCAACCTATATCCTAGGTTCACCCAAAATACAGACGCTGTCTCCTCCATCAATTTCCCCAATCTCAGTGTAAATTGTCAATTTACATTATTATTTATTACAATCGATCTCCATATTATTTCAATTATTGGGACGATACGGTGATAGTAACAATATCAATGTAACAATAACAATGTGAACGATATTACCATGTAAACGGTAGAATAATAAAACAATGAAAGAGTTATGGTCCGACAATATTTTCTTAGTAACTTTCAATAACATGAATCCATACAAATAACGAATCTAGATACTGCTTAATGGACAGTCTAATCTAAAACTGGTCAATATCTCACATCCATCTGCACTAAAATACAATAGTAACTAATCTATCAACCAACAGTCTCTATACAATCATCGTGAACATCAAGTATCAATTCGTATTACTAATCTGGTACAATAAACCACCATCTCAATATATCAATAATCAGTGATCAGTTCTCTCACCCTATCAATCAACTCTGATCCTCAAGTCATCGATATATATTCTCTGAGTCACCGATATATCCAAATCCCAATAACTAAAATACTACATGTCCTGATACACATAATCAAATCCTTATGTTTCAATGCGATAAAGATTATCACACACTCTCACTCTATCAAGGTCAATCACAGGATCCCAAAGTCGAGTAACATATCAGGTATATATTTAAGATCTGTCAGGTCAGGTCAATTCAATCAATACCTATTCCTCAAAACCAGATCCATCCAACTATAACCAAGATCATAACTAAAGGGTAAAGTCCTCAATCCATAAGAAATCTAGAAACAGTCAGAACTAAAGATAGTCGACTAGGGTCGGGAGCAAGTCAACTAGTGTAGAAGGTTTGACTGGATTAGTTGACTAGCAAAAGGATAAGTCGACTATTACAAGTGCAAGTCGACTAGAAGAAGTATTAGTCGACTAGAAGAAGGGTAACTCGACTAATATACCTGCCCGTGTGTATGATCAAGGCTTGATAGCAATTTCCTAAAATACACGAAAATGGTAGATATTACACTTGTTATCACCAAGATATGTCACTAAACAATATGACTGAAAATCACTTCACATTGTATAGTTCTCTAACCTCTTTCAATAATCCACAAACCTCAAAATCAACATGTATATTCATTCTATGATTTATCACAACTATATCAGTTACAAGGTCAAGTCCGGTCTACGGTATATCAATACTAGGCCTAAGCCAACAATGGCGATCTACCAACACAGAAATGACGCAAGTGAACAATCATTGATGTTTCATGAAGTGGTACAAGTAATCAAACTAGTAAAATATAATAGAAAGTCACATGAAATGATAAGTGTAACATGTAAACGCATACCGACAATGGTAAATAAGAAAATGTACAAGAACGAACACTCACATGAAATGACTTGGTTTCCGAACTGAATCGTCATCTGGTCTTCACTGCACGAACCAGTACTGATCTACGGATCGTCCCATGGATCGGTCTTTGAATCACCATTGTATCGGGTCCACAACGAGCACGAATCCAGACCGAGTCCGGGTCTCCTGTAACGGTCTGAATCTCACCAACGAATTCGAAACGCTGTAGCATGCAACCAACACATACATAAAAACATAAATACATGCTTAACACCCACACTCGCATACAGATACATACGCGTATACCTACATGCATACACCTATATGAGTATACACATACATACATACTATATGTGTACATACGATTAAAAAATACCGATACATGTATACATTTACCCATACACTAAAAGACACTCACGCACACATCATCACCCAAATTACATGCATGCATAAATATTTACCAACATGCCCCTACACATTAATTAAACTTCTATATTATTACACTTTTGCTACCACACAAATAAATATAGCACTAACCTCGAGCCGATTTGTGGCGCACCGACGGAGGCTCTGGCGGAGGCGTCCGGGGCCGCGGAGGGTGTCGTTGGATAGAAGAGTTCACCGTAAAGGGCGTGGGTGTGTTCGCGCTCGCTAACGGTGATCCACGGAGATCCACGGAGAGCCGGAAAATGGCTTCCCATACACAATGGAATACACATGAATAATACACTCACAGCTAAGTTTCCCCACACATGAAAATTACACACACCGCCATATTATTCCCAACACATATATACATGAATTCAAATATGTTTGAATAATTATATGCCAATAAACATGAACAAAGAAAATGTAGAAAGTAAAGAAACCTCACCAACAAGCAAGTCTCTTGGCCAAGATGCGCAGATGGGGGTCGGGTGAGAGTAGGTGGCGGCCATGGAGGCGCGTGCACGGGGAGGTCCAAGGGGAGCGCGCGGAGATGGGATGATGGAGGAGGGGATGCTCCGGCTGAGTTCCTACCACGAGGAGGATCTCGGGGTGTGCGCGTGGCCTGTGCTGCCACGGGGAGGTGGCGTGCTGCTGCCATGGTTGCCGCGGCTCGCTGAAGGGGTGCTGTGCGGCAAGGCGCAGGCCATGGTGTGTTGCCGTGGGCTTGGATGTTGGTGACGCAGCCTTGTGGAAGAGGTGGGGAGATACCGATGGGTGCTTGACTGATCAATGGAGCTCGACGGAGGAGGGAAGTAGGTGAGGGTGCTGTCATGAGAAAGAAGAAGAAGAAGAGGGATGGGGTGTAGTGCATGCCGGGCTCCGACGAGATGGAGATCCGGCCATGGGAAAGGACGTGCGGCAGCATGCCATGCCATCGTGGTGTTGCGGAGATCCGACGGAGGGCTATCTCGCCATGGGAGGATGCCAGCCAATGGGGAGGTAGATGCGCTTTAATTTGGAGGCAAGTTGGAGAAGCTCGGTTTGGAGTTGGAGGGGATCTGCAGGTTGGGAAGGGAAGAGAAAAGGAAGGGATTAGTTTTAGGATAAGAGAGATTTATTAGGTTTAAGATTTGGTTAGTTATGATAGGATTTGGATTTAGGTTGTTAGGATTTGGGATTATGGGTTAACGGGTTTCGGATCATGGGGATTGGGTTGGTGGGTTTGAACTAGAGTAAATGGATATGGGCTTAAGATATGAAAAAGAATAAGATGAAAATGAGAGATGGGCTTGATTAGCATGGGCTAGGTGATCATATTATACAAACACATTTATAAATAATAATGAAAGAAAAATCAGAGGAACCAAATAAATACTTAGACAATTAAAATACAATGTTATTAAATAGGGGATATTACATTCTACCCATCTTATAAAAATTTCATCCTCGAAATTTCGATAAAGTAGGGAATGATAAAAGAATCCAAATCTAGAGAGAAAACAAACAAGTTTTCACGTCGCCTCGCTGGGACACCATGATTCCACTGCGTGCTTTGATCTCTGCTACCAACTTCAGAATAGAGTGACCAATTCCAAGAGACAAGATCAGAAAATAAAATAAGAAGAATAGGAATCAAGATGGAATCAAGAGTACTCTAGAAGAAGAGATGCAATCAAAGAGATAGAATTTTCAAAGGGAGACGGTGAAAGTACACCTAGAGGGGGGTGAATAGGTGTACCGCTAATCTAATAAACTAAATGCGGAAATTAAAACTTATTTGCAACAACACTTAGTGCAACCAACGAGTGTAGCCGAATTCCCCGTGAAGGGCTCTGGACTAACTCCTCTTGATTCCTCTGAATAAGAGTTGAGGCGCTATATGAAGCTCTCGTGGTTAAGCACAAGTGAGGCACACAAACACACAAGCATGTATATGATATGACAAAGTAAAGCAATGCACAAATAAAGAGAGAGAGTTTAGAGTCAATGGATCAAACGCAAACAACACGATGTGTTTCGAGGTTCGAGCACCGAGCTCTACGTCCCCGCCTTCACAGAGAAGGATTTCCAATCCACTAGGAGTACTGAACTCCTCTCTCAACCAATACAACTGAAAAATCACCTAGAGGGGGGGTGAATAGGTGATTTTGCTAATCTAATGAACTCAATGCGGAATTTAAAAACTTAATGCAATACACTCAAGTGCAATCAACAAGTGATGCACACACAACCAAGCCAAGCAATTATGAATGCACAATATGAATAGTTGCAAGGCACAAAGTAAAGAGAGAGATAGACAGAGAGTCAATGGATCAAGCGCAAACAATAAGATATGTTACGAGGTTCGAGCACCCAGCTCTACATCCCCGCCTTCGGCACACGAAGGATTTCTAATCCACTAGCAAGTCCACAAAGAACTCTCACAAGGAGTACCCAACTCCTCTCTTTACAACCACAACCTCCTTCTTGAGGCAAGCTCCAATCCAACAAAACAATCACCTCACAACTTGAGGGATTAGCACAAAGCAAACACAAGGATCACCTCACAACCTGAGGGATACAACCCAAGGCACAAAGCCAAGAAAAGATTGGGTTTTTAACTTGGTGGTCTAAACAACAACTACAAACAATTTCTTTCTCCCACACAAAGATCCTATAGAATAAGAAAGTAGATGTTGCTCAAGTGTGGAGAAAACCAATGGAATGGAAATCAAAATCACAAAGAAATCCTTGGAAAAACTGAAATCAAGATATAGAAGATGAATCAAAACTCTTTTTTCCAAAAAACCCTTTTCTTTGATATTCCAAACCCTAGCAAAAACTCCAAAAAGATTGTTCAATTTGAATCCAAAAACTTCTTTTGATTGCTGTGAAAACACCAGAGAGTAAGGAAAAATTCGCACAAAAAATCTTCTAGAAAAACTCTTTCCAATGGGGTATTTATAGACCCCAGAAAAAATATAGCCGTTGGCAGTAGAAACTGCCAGAAATGACCTGCCGGTCGACCGGCCGGTCGACCGTCCAACGGTCAAATTTTGCCCGTTGCCAGCTACCAGTCGACCGCCCCGGTTGACCCAAACAAACAGAGAGCTCTGCTCTCAGACCCGGTCGACCCGGACGGTCGACCGTCCCATGTCTGCCAAACGTGCACAGATCTGTGCTCGTCGGTCGACCGACCCGGTCGACCGACTTCATCCCAAGTCGACTTGGTCAGAAGACTAGTCGACTGGTTGAAGCCTGGAACAGAAAACTGGGTCAGAAAAACTGTTTAAAAATATTTTGAAAAATCTTTTAACACTCCTAAAAATCACCAAAATAGCTTTATCATTTTGCATTGATGTATAAACATGTGGTAAAAAGTTTAGCTCAAATATCAATCAATATGAACTATTTTTGTGTCTTTTCATTTTTACCAAAAACCAAAAACTGTATTTTCTAAAACTTGGATTTTGAATAGAAAATACGTTTTGTCCAAATCTCTTCCAAATATAAAAACATGATATTTAAACACTTTGAAGCATGATGTATATGGATATAATCCTATATACATGAAACATATATATATATCCATGTTTTTGTCATTAATTCCAAAATAAGTTTTGTTAAAACACAAAACCTAAAACACATGAATAGGTATATCAAAGTAAGTTTGTCTAAGTAGTTGAAGCATACATGTATATAGAACAAATCATATATACATTAAACCATGTAAACTTGTTTTGATATAATATCTATCCATGAAAACCAAGATCGGTTAAACCTAAAACCGAAAAACGAAAACCAATATTCAAAACATGAAACGTGTGTGTTGTGAACTTGAGCATATCATACTATTCTAATCTTTACAATTTCGATCTAAACACAAAACTAAACTATGGTACCGAAGTCTTCTTGTAGAGCGCAATCTCCAAGCCGACTCGATCCAAAACTCCTTGATCCACCAAGCAAGTGTTATATATGATCTTTGACGCTCGGGCTCTTGAATCAACATGTGAAGCTTCCAAATCATCTTGTTGAAGCTAATCACCAACTAATAACTTGATTAAAGATCTGAAACTAAAATCACAAGATTATTAGTACATATAATTACATGAGTTAATCATCATCAAAACTAGAGTGGAAAGCCTTTGGGCCAACAATCTCCCCCTTTTTGATGATGACAAAACTCATGGAGTTATATATGCATGGATTAAAGTTAAGCTTCAAAGAAGCTCTCCCTTAACTCATGCATAAACAAATAAACATAATGAGTATGCAATGAAGGCTCTAGATACCAATTACATAAACTTCTTAAAACATAAATGCACATGTATACGCATAAACATTAAAAGGTTCTAGATACCAATGAAATGTTAAAAAAAATAAAACATGCTCTAGACACCAATTATAAAACATGAAACCAATTACAAAACATGTTCTAGATACTCTAGATACCAATTAAAATTAAACTAAATTAAACTTAATATATGCAAAACATAAACATGCATATATAAACTCAAGATCTTTCTCCCCCTTTTTGTCAATCATTAACAAAGGGGTAAACACCAAAACAAAACAAAATCTTCTCTCTTTTTGATACAAAGAATCAATCTTCAATAAGGGTCAAAAGCAAAACCAAATCAATAAATTTTTCTCCCCCTTGTTGATCGAAATAATGAATCAATGAGGGATTAAAAGCAATAAAATAATGTTCTCCCCTTTTGACTAAAACAAAAACAAAACCAATTAGGGGTGACAATCAATTAAGGTACCAATTGAAAATATGTCAAAGAATAGCATCTAGATACCATTGAAAGGAAACATAATGAATTTTGAATGTCTTAAACAAAATTTTGATACCAAATGTAAATAATTTTCATTATGAACATATGATACCAATTTGAAATTTTCAATCATAAAGTATGGGAATACAAATACCAATTGAAAAACAAAATCAAATTTTCTCCCCCTTTATGAAATACAAACTAAAATAATGCATAGGCTTGATACCAATTTAAAAGTAATCAATTGAAACAAAATTGAAGCTCAAGCTTAGCATAAACACGATTTTGTGCTTAAAGATATAGGGATATAATAAGCACAAATAAAACATATATATGTATGAAAAATAGATACCAATAGAAATTGATATTCTTGGAATAGAAAGCATACATACATACAAACATATATGAGTATACAAGAAGGGTCAAGATTGATACCAATTGAAAGAATTCAATGATACCATTGAAATAACAATAAGATCAAGTGTATATCTCATATTATCTACCTCCCAATCATGGTTCAAGTTTTAAATGATTTTCATTTTAAGACATTCATGAACATGATCTCCCATCCATCCTCCCATAGAAGGTAGGGGTTTTCAAAATAGATTTGAAAATGTAGTATGTTTGAAAATCTCTACCATAGTGAAGAATACGAACTAGTTATAGAAAAAATTTTTAAAACTAGTACGAAATCCTTCAAGCAAGGAGAAAAACAAAATTGTTTTTCATGAAACACATGTAAATCACATGATCACTAAACACTCAAAGTCCATAAAGCTCATATCATAGTCTCATGAAAATAAATCATGAGTAAACTAATAAAGTGAGTGTACAAGTATAATGTGACACATATCAACATGAAAATATTCAATTAGGCTCATATGAAATTTCTTAAAAACATGAAATTCATCTCAGATGTGAAATCACCAATTGAAATCATCTTAAAAACATGAAATTCATTATAAATGTGAAATCACTTAGCAAACATGAAATTCATCCAAACGATATAAACTTCAAGGCATATGTATGTCATGTACAAACTAAAGTATACATACATATCCTAAACACAATGAGTCCACAAGAGTATATGCATGAAGGCACGTGGCTCAAGGATGTACATGTATAATCAATAGTTTGGACAAGATACACATATACATGAAGTTAGAACAAAATAAGTAAAATAAGGAATACAAGTCAAATGCAAGAATCATCAAAACTAGACTATACTAGTACATCAAGTGAATACAAATGAGCGTTCAAGCACAAACATATATAAAGGTCAATTTGTAGCTCACTAGTTATACAAGTATAAATCCTAGTCTTAATGAAAACTTATCATTCAATCAAGTAGTCAAAACATGAAGCATAAAACGGGAATCATAACCCAACATGATAAACATTATAATCAAAACATGAATTATTAAGACAAAAAGTCATAGTCAACCATATAATTAGCATGACAAAGACATGTGCATTAGATATATGATTAACATGATAGCTAAAACATTAAGAGAACTCAAAATATGGGTCCATACTAAACATGGGTGTCTCAACAACTAATCATGTAAAGCATAAGTCTAATAGACATGGCAAATATCATACTAATTATGAAACAATAAAATATGATTCAACAAAACAAAAATCATAAACATCCACATGATCATTATGTATATGCATGTGCATTAGATCAGTGCATACATGTTAGTTTAAACAAGGTGAGAACACTAAATATAGATCCATATAAACATGGGTGCTCAAGTAACTAAACATGTATAACACTATTCTAATAAGCATGGTATAGGCATAATGAATAACAAAACATGACATGCTATGAATAGATAAACAAGAAAGCATGCAAATAAAAATGGGAGTTAGAGAATGATACCAAACCGATGAAGGTACATCTCTAGTTCTCCAAACCACGGTGGTCCTCCCACCAAATCCCCTTGAGAGTGAAGCATCCAAATGGTTCTCTTTTAAGCTTAGAACGCATCCACCTCAAGGTACCAATACTCTCACGTGATGCGAGAGCTCCCACCTACATCAAAAAGCATAGAGGTGGTCTTTGGTACCCATTTCCTTTTGGGTCCACGGGGGTTAGTATCTTTTCTAACCCAAACAAGATTAGTTGCTAAATTTTCATGATAAACACGATCATAACAAAATCTAGCAAGGTGGCCTTTCCGACCACAATGTGTACATGTGTACACATGAGCATACATGTAATGGTGGTGACCGTGGAAAGCATGTGTATGCCTGTAGGGTGTGCATGCAAAGATGGACCTTGTTTCTTGCGAACCAAGGTTTCCAAACGTGAATGATTCAATGTGCATTGGCTCAAAGTGGAGCCCAAACATTCAACACTTTTCTTCAAAACATTTATATCATTTTCAATAGTGGAAGATAAAGTGGAGCATGCAATAGGTGTGCAAGAAGAAGAAGCTATACTAGCATGGCACACATGAGAATCAATATCAATTTTCAAAGATTCATTTTTCTTTAAAACTAAATCCAATTCTTTTGTAATTGAATCAATTTTATTTTTCAAGGAAAGGTTATCTTTAAAAGTAAGATCCAATTTTGAAGATAAAATCTCATTGTGCTTCACAACATCATCACAATCATTTTTGCTTTTTAAAACATCAATCTCATTAAGGGCAAGGTCTAGTTAAGATCTTAGTGAGTCACGTTCACTTGATCTCTTCCTTTTCTTGCAAAACCAATTCAAAATTAGAACACAAATCCTTTAATTCATTTTTCAAAACAAGGTTGTCCTCTTTCAAAAGATTGTGTTTTTTCACAAAATTTTCAAGCTTTTGAGCAAGTTTCAAATTCAATGTTTGAACTTCAAAACAACCATGGCAATAGGAACTAGGGCTATCATCTATTTGAGAATCCGATTGTACCTCAAGGGAGTTATTCCCTTGGACCATGAGGCAATGCTCTTCGGACTTTTCTCTCTTAGATCTCCTCATCTTGTTGATAATCCTTGGAAGCTCGAGAGACGTCAATAAGCTCCAAACTGCAAAAGCCGAGTCATAACGATCAAACACCGGTAAAAGATGTTCACTAAGAGACGCTCTAAGTGCCCTAAGGTGCTAATGCATTTGCCTTTTTATGCTTACTACTATTAGGGAATGATTCCATAGTGGAGGCTTGATAAACTAGATGTCCTAGGCTTTTTAAATGTTTACTCATATTGGCCTTCCAAGCATCAAGTCTAATATGGTCAAACATAGGAGGGCTATCCATGAGAGCAAACTAAATGAGTGCAAATGAACAATGCAAATGAAGATTAGCAAACCAAGATCTCACTCCTAGGTGGTTAAACCTAATATCAGGAGCATTAGCTCTGATACCAATTGAAAAATCACCTAGAGGGGGGTGAATAGGTGATTTTACTAATCTAATGAACTCAATGGGGAATTTAAAAACTTAATGCAATACACTCAAGTGCAATCAACAAGTGATGCACACACAACCAAGCCAAGCAATTATGAATGCACAATATGAATAGTGCAAGGCACAAAGTAAAGAGAGAGATAGAGAGAGTCAATGGATCAAGCGCAAACAACAAGATATATTACGAGGTTCGAGCACCCAGCTCTACATCCCCGCCTTCAACACACAAAGGATTTCTAATCCACTAGCAAGTCCACAAAGAACTCTCACAAGGAGTACCCAACTCCTCTCTTTACAACCACAACCTCCTTCTTGAGGCAAGCTCCAATCCAACAAAACAATCACCTCACAATTTGAGGGATTAGCACAAAGCAAACATAAGGATCACCTCACAACCTGAGGGATACAACCCAAGGCACAAAGCTAAGAAAAGATTGGGTTTTTAACTTGGTGGTCTAAACAACAACCACAAACAATTTCTTTCTCCCACACAAAGATCCTATAGAATAAGAAAGTAGATGTTGCTCAAGTGTGGAGAAAACCAATGGAATGGAAATCAAAATCACAAAGAAAATCCTTAGGAAAAATTGAAACCAAGATATAGAAGATGAATCAAAACACTTTTTCCCAAAAACCCTTTTCTTTGATATTCCAAACCCTAGCAAAAACTCCAAAAAGATTGTTCAATTTGAATCCAAAAACTTCTTTTGATTGCTGTGAAAACACCAGAGAGTAAGGAAAAATTCGCACAAAAAATCTTCTAGAAAAACTCTTTCCAATGGGGTATTTATAGACCCCAGAAAAATATAGCCGTTGACAGCAGAAACTGCCAGAAATGACCTGCCGGTCGACTGGCCGGTCGACCATCCAACGGTCAAATTTTGCCCGTTGCCAGCTACCGGTCGACCGCCCCGGTCGACCCAAACAAACAGAGAGCTCCGCTCTCAGACCTGGTCGACCCGGACGGTCGACCGTCCCATGTCTGCCAAACGTGCACAGATCTGTGCACGTCGGTCGACCGACCCGGTCGACCGACTTCATCCCAAGTCGACTTGGTCAGAAGACTAGTCGACTGGTTGAAGCCTGGAACAGAAAACTGGGTCAGAAAAACTGTTTAAAAATATTTTAAAAATCATTTAACACTCCTAAAAATCACCAAAAATAGTTTTATCATTTTGCATTGATGTATAAACATGTGGTAAAAAGTTTAGCTCAAATATCAATCAATATGAACTATTTTTGTGTCTTATCATTTTTATCAAAAACCAAAAACTGTATTTTCTAAAACTTGGATTTTGAATAGAAAATACGTTTTGTCCAAAACTCTTCCAAATACAAAAACATGATATTTAAACACTTTGAAGCATGATGTATATGGATATAATCCTATATACATGAAACATATATATCCATGTTTTTGTCATTAATTCCAAAAATAAGTTTTGTTAAAACACAAAACCTAAAACACATGAATAGGTATATCAAAGTAAGTTTGTCTAAGTAGTTGAAGCATACATGTATATAGAACAAATCATATATACATTAAATCATGTAAACTTGTTTTGATATAATATCTATCCATGAAAACCAAGATAGGTTAAACCTAAACCGAAAAAAAAACCAATATTCAAAACATGAAACGTGTGTGTTGTGAACTTGAGCATATCATACTATTCTAATCTTTACAATTTGGATCTAAACACAAAACTAAACTATGGTACCGAAGTCTTCTTGTAGAGCGCAATCTCCAAGCTGACTCGATCCAAAACTCCTTGATCCACCGAGCAAGTGTTATATATGATCTTTGACGCTCGGGCTCTTGAATCAACATGTGAAAGCTTCCAAATCATCTTGTTGAAGCTAATCACCAACTAATAACTTGATTAAAGATCTGAAACTAAAATCACAAGATTATTAGTACATATAACTACATGAGTTAATCATCATCAAAACTAGAGTGGAAAGCCTTTGGGCCAACAACAACCTCCACCGAGGTAATACAAAGGGTCTACCGAAGACCGGAGTACCGAACTCCACCAATCCATCCAATACAACCTCCACCGAGGCAACACAAACACCACCTCACACAAGAGGGGTAAGCCCTTAGCCAAACAACCAACCTCAACCTCTACCAAAGAGGGAGCTAACCACAACCCAAATCAACCTCTATCAAAGATGGATATAACAAGAAAGGGTTTACAACTTGGTGGTTTCCTCAACCACAAACTATTTTCCCACAAATAAAGATCCTATGGAATAGGATAGGAGATATAGCTCAAGTGTGGAAAACCAAGAGTTTGAAAATAAAAAACACAAATAAAGTACTTGGGAAAATAACTTGTATTTGATAGAAATGAAGAACCAAGCAAATATCTCAAATCCAAATTTTCTTTGATTTTTCCAAACCCTAAAAACAAATAAGATGAATCCTTTTGGCATTAAAACACTTTTGAAAACTAGTTTAAAACACTAGAGAAACTCTGTATATTTGGCTCTTAAAATCTTAGAGAAAATCCCATACAAATGGGGTATATAAAGCCCTCCAAAGAAACTAGCCGTTGGAGCTGAAAATCAGCTCTGGCGGCTGGCGGTCGACGGGCCCGGTCGATCGCCAACGGTCAAATTTTTGACCGTTGGAGGCTAGCGGTCGACCGCCCAGTTGACCGTCCCAATCCAGAGAGCAAATACTCTCTGGCCGGTCGACCACTCGGTCGACCGCCCACGCCTTACGGTCGACCGGTCGGTCGACCGCCCCCACCCGAGAGTGGGGTGCTTGCAGTCCGTCGACCGCTCAGTCGACCGGCCCAAGTGGCAAGCCAGCGTGCACGTTTTGTGCACGTCGGTCGACCGGTCCGGTCGACCGACTCTGGATCTGGTCGACCGTACCGGTCGACCGCCAGAGCCTGGCAGAAGGCATTCTGGGATAGAAAATCTGGGTTTAACATATTCTAGAAAATCCCATAAAACTTCTAAAATTCCACAAAGTTTTATCATAATACATTGAAATACAAACCTGTGTGAAAAATTCCAACACAAATTTCAAACTTTTTGAACCATTTTTGTGACTTATAAATTTTACCGAAAACCAAAAACCGTATTTTTCAAACCATTGTTTTTCAAATGGAAATCTGATTTTTCCAAAACTCATCCAAATACAAAAACATGATACTTAAACACATTGAAGCATGTTGCATATGGACATAAGTCCAATATTCATGAAACATATATATATATCCATGTTTTTGACTTTAATTCCAAAAATATGTTTTGTTTAAAATACCAAAACACCAAAACTCATGAATAGGCATATCAAAATAAGTTGTCTAAGATATGAAGCATGCATGTATGTATATAGAATATATCTAATATACATTTAAACAATGTAAACTTGTTTTGAATCTAACTATTCATGAAAACAAGATCGGTTAAACCAAAAACTGAAAACCAATATCCAAACATAAAACGTGTGTGTGTTGTGAACTTGAGCATATCACACTATTCTAATCTTTACAAATGGATCTAAAATAAACTAAAAACTATGTACCGATGTCTTCTTGACGAACTCTGTCTTCAAGTCGACTCGATCCAAACCGTGATCCACCGAGCTTGACTCCAACGAGTTTATCTATGATCTTGATGCTCGTGCTCTTGAATTACCAAGTGAAAGGCTTCAAAACTCCTTTGTTGAAGCTAATCACCAACTAATATCTTGGTTAAAGATCTGAAACTAAACATCACAAGATTATTAGTAAACATAACTACATGAGTTAATCATCATCAAAACTAGAGTGGAAGGCCTCTGGGCCAACAATCTCCCCCTTTTTGATGATGACAAAACTCATGGAGTTATATATGCATGGATTAAAGTTAAGCTTCAAAGAAGCTCCCCCTTAACACATGCATAGCAAAAACAATAAGATGTGCAATAAATACTAAACATGAATATGCATAAACATGCATAAAACAATGAAATGAACATGATCTAGATACCAACATGCTCTTGATACTAATCAAAAACTAATCAAACATAGAAGCTCTTGATACCAATAAAATAAAAAAGAAGCTCTTGATACCAAGCAAATAAAAACTCAACTATATATGCATATAAAACTCAAATACATGCATAAAAACTCAATACTTCTCCCCCTTTTTGTCAATCATCAACAAAGGGGTCAAAGAAAATATTGTTCTCCCCCTTTTTGTCAAAAACAAAATCAATAAAGGGGTGACATTAAACAAATCAATAAAAAATATATGCGATATACATTCATGAAGAGGAAGACGCTAAGTTAACTTCCCTACATATATGCATTACATGAAGGAGGGATGACAAGTCCTAACTCACATAACGCATAATATGAAATGCATAAGAGGAGATGTGAAGCCCCCCTACGCACGTGTATCGCATAAAGAAGAGTTGTCAAGCTCCTCAATATGAGATACACTCAACATGAATCTATATGTAGAAGAGATGTTAAGCTCCCCTTGCATATAGGCAATACACATCAAAACATATTTCTTGATATCAATTAAAAGTAAACAAATAAACATCTTGATACCAATTGTAAGTATTTTTCATTTTGAACATATGATACCAAAATAAAATCAACATTCATTTTCAATTATTTTTCATCATAAAGTATGTGAGTGGAAATCAAAGGTAACCAAATACCAATTGAAAGATGAATATGAATTTTCTCCCCCTTTATGAAATACCAACAAAAATGATGCATAAACTTGTATTAGGATTCCAATTGAAAACTAATCAATTGAAACATAATAGATATTAAAAATCAAGCTTAGCATAACCAAAATTTGTGCTAAAAAATATAGAGATATAGTAAGCACAAATAAAAATATATATGAGTATACAAAAATGTCAATATTGATACCAATTGAAAAGATCCAATGATACCAATTGAAATTATAATAAGATCAAGTGTATAACTCATATTACCTTCCACCCATTTCATGCACATGTTTAAAATAATTTTCAATATAAGAACATACAAGGCATGGTCGCCCAACCAACCGCCCGTGGAAGGTAGGGGTTTTCAAAAATAGGTTTGAAAATATTATATGTTTGAAAACTCTACCGTAACGAAGAATATCGCAACTAGTTATATGGAAAAAATTGTAAACTAGTACGAAATCCTTCAAGCAAGGAATAAAACAAAATTGTATTTCATGGAAAACATGTAAATCACATGGTCACTAAAACACTCAAAGTCCATAAAGCCCATATCAAACATATGAAAACAGAATCATGAGAAGCATTTAAATGAAGTAAGTGTACAAGTGTATTGTGAAACATATAATCATGAAACTAGTCAATTAAGCTCAAAATTTCTTAAAACATGAAACACAAGAAAATCATCAAAATGATTTAATCTTCAAGGCATATGTATGTCGTGTACAAACTAAAGAATACATATATATCCAAACACAACGAGTCCACAAAAGTATATGCATGAAGGCACGTGGGTCAAAGGATGTATATGTATAGACATTAGTTTGGACAAGATAGACATATACATGAAGTTAAACATGAAAACATGGATAAAATGGGAATACAAGTCAAATGCATGAATCATCAAAACTAGACTATACTAGCACATCTAATGGGTACAAATGAGCGTTCAAGCGCAAACATATATAATCTATTTGTGGCCCACTATATGTACAAGTATATATCCTAGTTTTAATAAAAACTAACATTTAAACAAGTAATCAAAACATGACATAAATCAACATGATAAACATAAATATGATCATTATATAAATACACATGCTATTAGAACTATGATATATATAATTGCTAAATAATGATGAGAACACAACATATGGGTCCATATAAACATGGGTGATCTCAAATGCTATACATGTATGTCAATGATCTAATAAACATGGCATTATCATAATAATCTATAAACATCAAAACATGCTAATGATGAATAAAATGAAAAGCATGTAAATATAAACGGGAGTTAGAGATCGATACCAAAACCGATGAAGGCACCTCTCTAGTTTTTCAAACCAAGGTGGTCCTCCCACCAAAACTTCCATTAAAAGTGATGCATCCAAATAGTCCTCATGAAGCTCGGAACGCATCTACCTCAAGGCACCATAACTCTCACGTCATGCGAGAGCCCACATCTACATCAGATACAATAGGGGTGGTCTTTGGTACCCATACTCTTTTGGTCCATGGGGGTTAGTCCCTTCCTAACCTAAACAACTTATTTGCTAAATTTACATCATGTACTCTATCATAGCAAAATTTAGTAAGGTGACCCTTACGTCCACAATGTGTACAAGTGTATACATGAGCATACAACGTGTCATGTTTGTGATCGTGAGGAGCATGTGTATGCCGTGAAGGGTGTGCATGAATAGATGGAACTTGTTTCTTTCGAAACAAAGGTTCCAAACGTGTATGGCTCAAAACACAATGGCTCAAAGTGGAGCCCAAACAATCAATATTCTTCTTTAGCATAGATATATCATTTTCAATTAAAGAAGAAGTGTGGTATACAATAGGTGAGCTAGGTGAACCTACACTAGCATGGCAAACATGTGTATCTATATCATTTTTCAAAATAATATTCTTCTTTAAACAAACTTCCAAGTCCTTTGAAATAGAATAAATTTTTATTTTCATGGATTCATTTTCTTTTACAACAAAATCAAGTTTTGAAGTTAAAACTTTATTTTTCTTCAAAACATCATTACAATCATTTTTATTTTTCAAAATCTCATTTTCCTTTAGGGCAAGGTCTAGTTGAGATTTAAGTGAGTCACGTTCACTTGATATCTCTTCCTTCTCTTACAAAATCAAATCAAGTCTTGAACATAAATCCTTGTTTTCTTTATTGAGTTCAAAACTCTATTTTTCAAACGATTATATTTTTCTAAAAGTTTTTCACAAATAATAGAAAGTTCTTCATTTAAGGCATTGGCATCAATATTCTCATCACAAGAAGAACTAGCATCATCATCATCTAATTGAGTTTCCGAGTATACCTCAGGGAGTCATTCCCTTGGACCCTGTAGCATCGTGGCTCGAATTTTCCACTAGACTCCTCCTCTGTTTGGATTGGCAATTGAAGCTCGGAGGTGGTCAACATGTTCCACACTGAAAAGGCAGAATCACAGTTAGAAACAAGCATAAGATATTCTTTAGTAAGCGTGCTTCTAAGTGCCTCAAGGGCTTGTGCATTAGCCTCTATATGATTACAATTATCAGATAGCATTTCTTGGTAGCGGCAAAAAAACATGCAAGCCTAGGGTTTTCAAATACATGGACATCCTAAATTTTCACATGTCAATGTTGGAGACATCGAACATGGGAGGTGACAATCAATCCATGAATGTGTGTAAACAAATAGTGTGCAGATGCAAATGATAGATTAGCTACCAAGATCACACTCCTAGGTGGTTAAACCAAATATCAGGAGCGTAGGCTCTGATACCAATTGAAAGTACACCTAGAGGAGGGTGAATAGGTGTACCACTAATCTAATGAACTAAATGCAGAAATTAAAACTAATTTGCAATAACACTTAGTGCAACCAACGAGTGTAGCCGAATTCCCCGTGAAGGGCTTTGGACTAACTCCTCTTGATTCCTCTGAATAAGAGTTGAGGCGCTATATGAAGCTCTCGTGGTTAAGCACAAGTGAGGCACACAAACACACGAGCATGTATATGATATGACAAAGTAAAGAAATACACAAATAAAGAGAGAGTTTAGAGTCAATGGATCAAACGCAAACAACAAGATTGTTTCAAGGTTCGAGCACCGAGCTCTATGTCCCCGCCTTCACCGAGAAGGATTTCCAATCCACTAGGAGTACCGAACTCCTCTCTTAACCAATACAACCCCACTGAGGTAATACAAAGGGTCTACCGAAGACCGGAGTACCGAACTCCACCATCCAACCAATACAGCTTCCACCGAGCAACACAAATACCACCTCACACAAGAGGGGTATGCCCTTAGCCAAACAACCACAACCACAACCTCTACCAAAGATGGAGCTAATCACAACCCAAATCAACCTCTACCAAAGAGGGATACAACAAGAAAGGGTTTACAACTTGGTGGTTTTCCTTAACCACAAACAATTTTCCCACAAATAAAGATCCTATGGAATAGGATAAAAGATATAACTCAAGTGTGAAAAAACCAAGAGTTTGGAAACAAAAAGCACAAAGAAAAGTACTTGGGAAAATAACTTGTATTTGATAGAAATGAAGAACCAAGCAGATATCCCAAATCCAATTCTCTTTGATTTTTCCAAACCCTAAAAACAAATAAGATGAATTTTTTTTGGCACTAAAACACTTTTGAAAACTAGTTTAAAACACTAGAGAAACTCTGTATATTTGACTCTTAAATCTTAGAGAAAATCCCATACAAATGGAATATTTAAAGCCCTCCAAAGAAACTAGCCGTTGGAGTTGAAAATCAGCTCTGGCGGCTGGCGGTCGACCGGCCCGTCGACCGCCAATGGTCAAATTTTTGACCGTTGGAGGCTAGCGGTCGACCGTCCCAATCCAGAGAGCAAATGCTCGCTGGCCGGTCGACCGCTTGGTCGACCGCCCACGCCTTATGGTCGACCGGTCGGTCGACCGCCCCCACCCGAGAGTGGGGTGCTTGCAGTCGGTCGACCGCTCGGTCGACCAGCCCAAGTGGCAAGCCAGCGTGTACGTTTTGTGCACGTCGGTCGACCGGTCCGGTCGACCGACTCTGGATCCGGTCGACCGTCCCGGTCGACCGCCAGAGCCTGGCAGAAGGCATTCTGGGACAGAAAATCTGGGTTTAAAATATTCTAGAAAATCTCATAAAACTTCTAAAATTTCACAAAAATAGTTTTATCATAATACATTGAAATACAAACTTGTGTGAAAAATTCCAACACAAATTTCAAACTTTTTGAACCATTTTTGTGACTTATAAATTTTACCGAAAACCAAAAACCGTATTTTTCAAAACTTTGTTTTTCAAATGGAAATCCGATTTTTTCAAAACTCATCCAAATAGAAAAACATGATACTTAAAAACTTTGAAGCATGCTGCATATGGACATAAGTCCAATATTCATGAAACATATATATATCCATGTTTTTGACATTAATTCCAAAAATATGTTTTGTTCAAAATACCAAACACCCAAAACTCATGAATAGGCATATCAAAATAAGTTTGTCTAAGATATGAAGCATGTATGTATATAGAACATATCTAATATACATTTAAACAATGTAAACTTGTTTTGAATCTAACTATTCATGAAAACAAGATCGGTTAAACAAAAAACCGAAAACCAATATCCAAAACATAAAACGTGTGTGTGTTGTGAACTTGAGCATATCACACTATTCTAATCTTTACAAATGGATCTAAAACAAACTAAAAACTATGTACCGATGTCTTCTTGATGAACTCTATCTTCAAGTCGACTCGATCCAAACCGTTATCCACCGAGCTTGACTCCAATGAGTGCTATATATGATCTTGATGCTCGTGCTCTTGAATCACCAAGTGAAAGGCTTCAAAACTCCTTTGTTGAAGCTAATCACCAACTAATATCTGAGTTAAAGATCTGAAACTAAACATCACAAGATTATTAGTAAACATAACTACATGAGTTAATCATCATCAAAATTAGAGTGAAAGGCCTCTGGGCCACAGACGGTCGATTCCAAATGGAGTTAATATCATCGTATGGATAGTATATGTATATTGCAGTGTAATTATAGCTTGTTCAAGTTATCGGTAAGAATCAAATCCATTTTATATCGAAACCTGGCTCTGATACTAAGAAAACCCTGTCACGCCCCGCTTCCCAAAATACGGGAAAACGGAATCGCGACGAGAATCGGCGACATATATACGCGAGGAAAATACCCACGTATACACGCTAAGCCTAAATTAACCTGAACAAGCTATAAATCTAAACCATAATATTAACGATCACTGCAATAATACATATAATGACTACACATGATCCCAGATGAAATAAGGAATGAAATAGAAGCTAAGTGTGATATACAAGAATCAAAGAATAATAGCAGGAATAAAGAAATGCAAGAATATCAGAATCAAAAGGGAGAGCGTCCAGCTCCTCACAAAGCGTACAGTCTCATCGAACACCTGCACAATAGAAACAAAGCGTCCAATATCTAGACGTGTAAATCCAAGGTCGTCAGAAAGCGACCTGGTGAGTGTGTGTCTAAAGAGGACTACTCGTGCATATAAATAATGTGCACAGAATAATAACAAGTTAACTACAAACATAGGATAACTAAATAACATGATAAATAAACAACTGAATAACAATAACATGAATAAGTGTGCAGATAAAAGACAAGTAAAATAACTGATGTCTAGATGTGTATCCTAGCAATATCACTAATCTGGTATATAAATCTGGTCATAGTTACAATCATATGTCTAACCTAGTTATATACGCATACAGTCAGGTGATTATTGTCAGTCAGAATATGCTATAAAACAATTTATTATCATTTATTATGTCAGCGAACACCAATTGCCACCTGTAATAGACGCATCTCATAGTACACCTACTACACATGTCAATAAGGGTCCTAAGTTATTGAAATTAATAGAAGAGACATTGTCCATGCTTTAGGTGGGTTCCTACATACCCGGAACCACGACCCAATCACCTGGCGCTGAACCAGGTCCTATCGCAAGGTAGTCAATAACAGTAACATAACAATGCGTCAATAACAATGACAATATAAACAATACGGGATGTCAGTCATCTCCCAAACCCTGCAGTGGAACCGTATCTTGGCTGCGCAACCTGTATCTTAGGTCCACCCAAATACAGATGCTATCTCCTCCATCAATTTCCCCAATCCCAGTGTAAGTTGTCAATTAACATTATTATTTATAACAATCGATCTCCATGTTATTTCAATTACTGGGACGATACGGTGATAGTAACAATATCAATGTAACAATAACAATGTGAACAATATTACCATGTAAACGGTAAACAATGAAACAATGAAAGTGTTACAGTCTGACAATATTTTCCCAGTAACTTTCAATAATATGAATCCATACAAATAACGAATCCAGATACTGCTCAATGGACAGTCTAATCTTGAACCGGTCAATATCTCACATCCATCTGCACTAAAATACAATAGTAACTAATCTATCAACCAACAGTCTCTATACAATCATCGTGAACATCAAGTATCAATTCGTATTACTAATCTAGTACAATAAACCACTGTCTCAATATATCAATAATCAGTGATCAGTTCTCTCACCCTATCAATCAACTCTGATCCTCAAGTCATCGATATATATATTCTCTGAGTCACCGATATATCCAAATCCCAATAACTAAAATACTACATGTCCTGATACACATATCAAATCCTTATGTTTCAATGCGATCAAGATTATCACACACTCTCACTCTATCAAGGTCATCACAGGATCCCAAAGTCGAGTAACATATCAGGTATATATCTAAGATCTGTCAGGTCAGGTCAATTCAATCAATACCTATTCCTTAAACCCAGATCCATCCAACTATAACTAAGATCATAACTAAGGGTAAAGTCCTCAATCCATAAGAAATCTAGAAACAGTCAGAACTAAAGATAGTCGACTAGGGTCGGGAGCAAGTCAACTAGTGTAGAAGGTTTGACTGGATTAGTTGACTAGCAAAAGGATAAGTCAACTATTACAAGTGTAAGTCGACTAGAAGAAGTATTAGTCGACTAAAAGAAGGGTAAGTCAACTAATATACCTGCCCGTGTGTATGATCAAGGCTTCATAACAATTTCCTAAAATACATGAAATGGTAGATATTACACTTGTTATCACCAAGATATGTGATTGGTAGTGAAAAGTGCATTTTTATCATTACATTTACTATCACATTTTCATATTTATTCATATAATTCATGCACATTTATTAATATTTTATTATTTATTGTGTGCAGGCCTTGAGAAATAAAAATAAGGAATAAAGCCTCAAAAGAAGCCAAAAGCCATGTTTAAAGCCCAATGTAAAAGTTGCAATTATTAATGTCAAAATTGCAATTACACAAGGGCAATAGTTGCAAATACAAAGAAGAGGGAAGGATAGACTTCTATTCAACCTAAACACTTGCAGAATGAGGATAAAAGCTAAAGAAGAGAGTGCAAAGATAAGGAAATTCGTTTAAAAAAGATATTGGGAGATTTTAGATCTAGGTAACTTGCTTCCCAAGTTTATCTCGAAATCCCAAGATGAAGAGTCAGGATGCAACTTCCAGAAGACTACACCCAGATGGACGGACCAGGGGGGCCACGCGCCAAAGCGCGTGGCCAACCGCCACTACTTGGCCAATCCTGTCGATTCTGGCCAGCTGTTTTCGTAGAGTAGTCGTTCTGGGACTCTACTTCCTTCTGCACCTATAAATACCCCTGCAGTGCAACCGAGAAGGGCGTCCAGCGCAGTACAGGGCCAAAAGTTAGGGTTTTTAGGCTTTCTTCTAGTTTTGTAGTTAGGTTTCTATTTTTCTTTTGTAATTTCTATTTTTTTAAGAGAGAGAGAGGCCTATGTTGAGCGTGACACCGATGTACCCTCCTCTTTTCTGCCACTGATTAAAGCAATAAAGGTAATATTTTTCTTATGTTCATTGTTTCTTTTTGTTTTCTTTTCCTTTTCTATTTTATCTCTGTTAGTTTGTTGATGAGCATGCAAGTGATTTCTGAAGCACAAATATAACGAGTCTTAGCGAGTGCCAACGATACTTCATGGAGATTTCTCCTCCTCAAGGTCCGTATCACTTCATTCTTGCCCAGCTTGATGATATAATGCGAATAGGGGACTGAGCTCGATCCTATGGTTTATGCGTTGAACGCCTCCTAAGCAAGGTAGAACATGTAAGGTTTTCACGTATTTCGTCAACCAAACTAAGGTAATTGTTTCTTTCTTTTCTTTTCTTTTTTGTAGATTAAGTCACCAATACCTCATCTACCACTCTTTCTTTCCTAACTCATTGTACATACCGCTTCTATTTCTCCATCTTCTTAACCTACCGCTTTCTTTCTAACCTAACTTTTCCTTTTATAACTAAAAAAAAGAATTTTTTAGAGAACTTACTTAAATGCTTCCATCGCTAGTCCCTCCCTGAGTATCACGACCGGCATAGCCATTGCTACCGCGGATTAGAATTGAGCACCCTGCACTGTTGTTTTAAATTCTGAAATTCTATATTTTGTGTGCAGGGAAAATCTCAATCAAATTTTGGCGCCGTTGCCGAAGATGGACGGTAAGTTTCTCTATAAAAAAAACTAATTATTCTTTTATTTTTTCTGTTTGCAGGTTTGGAGAACAGGAAAACTAATAGCAGCGGACATATAGCAACTCTGTGCCTCTGCCCTCGAAGGCAGAGCAACAGGGTCTACTACAGAGCCGCAGTTCCGCGGCAAAAGCCGCGTTTCCGTGGCCTTAGTAGTTCATTACTGATTCAGTTTTCTGCAGGTTGCTGCAATTTACAATTTGATTTGTCTGCTCTGTTAAATAGTTTCTGTGATCACCTTGCATACTGTTAACTAATTAACAGTACCCTATTTGTTGAGAAAATAAAAAAATTAGACTCTTGTATCTTTGCACGTGTCTATTTAATTTTTTTTATTTTGTTGAAGAGTGCTGGCGATAAGGTACGTTTGCATTGCATATAGATTAGGAAACACTCTTGGCTGATTTACTGCTTTTTAAGTGATTACTTATCTACTGCTTTACACGTACACAAAAAAATTTTAAGGGCAAAACCCATTAACAAGATAAGGTGGGGATTTCATCACCCTTCCTTGGCCCACATCATCTCCGTCACACTCACAACCCTAACCCTAACTAAAAATGAGTAGACGTTGGCCCTAGGGACATCTCGGACTCAATTAGGAGATTATCCTAAGGGGAACAGTGTTGGAATTTGACTCCTGCCAAATCAGTGTCTAGGAAGGGATTGAGGGCCGAAAGCCCGAAGATTGGTGGTTATTTAATTAAGGAACGTCTTTGACGGAAAACCTCCCACCACTCTTGCCCTGACCTGGCTGATTAACTTGTGGTCAAAGTCTACACCCTACCTCCCGTGGACAGTCTAACCAGTTAGGAGTCGTCTAGGTCATAGGTCTACCCTAACTTAGGTTAGAATTTTTTCTTTTTTGTTTGCTTATTTTTTTTGTTTTCTTTTTCTTTGTTTGTGTTTGTGTGATGGCTTATAATAATATTTTTTTAAATTTTAATCCATATTACACGCCACCCTCTTTTTCGGATATTACCAACCCGGCATATCATAACTTTGACCAATCTAGTGTGCCGGAATGGTCTTATCCGAATGAATATAACCCATGCCCCCCATCTTATGACCATAATTTTCATACCACTTTCAACTCTTCACAGAGTTCATGGGGTTTCGCTTCCCCCGAGTCCAATTTTCAAACAACTTGTCCTCCATATCCACCTTGTCCACAATATTCCCAAGATTCATACTCAGATCTACCCATTCAGAATAGAAAACCATCTATCCGGGAAATGATGAGTTTGCAGGAGTCCAAGCAACAATCACCATCAATCTTAGACATGATGATGCGTGAGTTACCGACTCACAACTTCATCACGATTACACTTCCTCTTTTCAAGTCCAATCAAAAATGATGCACCAATTGACTATGAAAAGATGCTTAAAACCATGACTCAGGCTAGATTAGCTCATGATCATGAAATAGATATGATGGTTCAATCTTTACGTTCTCACCGTCCTGCCAATTCTGCTTTCGCTGACCACTCTCTTAGAGCCGAAGAGTCACGTTACTTTGGACAACAAGATTCTAATTCAGCACCATCATTTGAGCTTGCCGAAACTCCAATTGATAGTTTGGCAAGTTATTCCTTTCCTGAAATAGAACTTGAGTATGAATATGATCCTGATCTCCCACTTGGTGATTCAATTTTACTTCCTGATTCAATAATGACTCTGGTGTCTCCACCTGATTTTACTTTCCGAGTCAACATTGGATCCTGTGCCAATTCATCATGAAATTGAATCACCCATTTTTGATGATCATATTGAACTTGACCAATTTTGCAATTTTGAAAGTCCCATGGATAAATTGGCAAGTTCTCATTTTTATGATATTGAGCTTAATGAGATATGTGACCTAGATTCTCAAATCTGTGATCAAGTTCAAATTCCCGAATCATTATTGACTCCTGTTTTGTTACCCGACTTAGGTAATCTTTTAGAGTCAGTTTTGATTCCCACACCTATCAGTCCTGAACTTAAATCACCATTATTGAGTCACGTTCCATTGTGGGAAGATGATTGTGGACTTGAGTTTCAGCTTATTGATTTGGACCCACTTCCTGAACCTAGCCCGACTCCTGAACCATTACTTGATTTAAGTTTCTTTCCTGAGTCGGTGTTCGTTCCCGTACTTCCCACGTCCAAGTCAATCATTCCATCTTTTCACACTCCATTTTGGGACAAGGCGGTTGACACAATTGACTTTGAATATAATTATGAATTATGAAAATTTGATGGGGTGAAACTGCTAAAATATCATACATACATTTTAGTGGGTTATACAAGAGAAATTTTTGGTGGGTTCCTCCGTGAAATACCACATTATCTTGATTGGGTAGCAACGCTTGCCCAATTAAAACACCACCACGGAGCCACCACTTGAGGTAACTTCTGCCTTCCCTTCTTCTTTTTCATGCATACATGCATACATTCATACATTGAGGACAATGCATGAGATAAGTGTGGGGGGAGGCTTTACTAACATACTAACATAGGTAGAAACTAACAAAAATTTGCTAATTTAAAAAAAAATGAAAAATTTTTTTTATAAAAAGGACAATATTTTGACTTATATTTTGAAAGAAATCTAAGTTAATCTTAAGAATTAGGAAATCATGATTAGGATTTCTAAAAACTTGGTCAAAATAAATAAATTGTTGAATTTTTAGGTATAGGAGGAGAAATTGAATAGTAGTTTAGTCTTAATTTTATCTTAATGAAATGTGCATACCTAATGCATATCTAGGATTCTAAGACAAAGACCCTTGTGCCTCATAAAAATTACTAAAACAAAAAAAAATTCACCAATTAAGCTGGATACATGTGCCTCAAGAAGCATCAGTATTCACGCCTAAAGGTGATTTTATAAAAAAGTCCTTAGTTTTGTGGCCTAGTTCACTCGAATCCTTAAGTCCGCGGGTGTTTTCTCACCCGGTGTCCTAAAGCCGACCGGTTTGGGAGCCACCGACTTTAAGTTCGCTACATGGGTGGATTAGAAAGCCTAAAAAAACTAAGAAATATAATATATATTAACACATCTAATAGTCAACTAGTTAGGTATGAGGGCCTCAAGAAGCCTTGATACTTACACAAAAGAAAATTATATGAGTTATACATGTTAAAAAAAAGAAAAAAAATATATTATATTAACACATCTAATAGTCAATTAGTTAGGTATGAGGGCCTCAAGAAGCCTTGATACTTACACGAAAGAAATTAGATGAGTTATAAAAGATAATAATAATAAAGAGGCATGAGAGTCCAACTTAAGGAATTCCTAGCAAAGATTTACAAGGATGCATATGATTTTTGGTAACGAAAAGACTATACAAAAATTCAATTTTAATCCTTACCTAAAGTGGATAACAATTTACTATATATAGACTAAGTTTAAGAATGAATAAAATGATGATCCTAAAAAAATCATAGATTACTTAGTCTCTTCAAACGTATTTCAAATATTTCCTTTTAATGGATTTTGTGGGTGTAATCCGCTGAAAACCCTCACAAGACAACACTCATCCTTTAGGGTAACCTAGGGGTTTAACGGCTTGTTGCACGTGCTAAGTGCAATCGTGATTCCTACGAAAGTGAGTTAGCTAGTTTAGTTTTTCTTTTTCTTTTTGATTTTTACTTAAGGACGAGCAAAAGATAAGTGTGTGGGTGTGATTGGTAGTGAAAAGTGCATTTTTTATCATTACATTTACTATCACATTTTCATATTTGTTGATATAATTCATGCACATTTACTAATATTTTATTATTTATTGTGTGCAGGCCTTGAGAAATAAAAATAAAGGAATAAAGCCTCAAAAGAAGCCCAAAAGCCCATGTTTAAAGCCCAATGTAAAAGTTGTAATTATTAAATATCAAATTGCAATTACACAAGGGCAATAGTTGCAAATACAAAGAAGAGGGAAGGATAGACTTCTATTCAACCCTAACACTTGCAGATGAGGATAAAAGCCAAACAAGAGAGTGCAAAGATAAGAAAATTCGTTTAAAAAGATATTGGGAGATTTTAGATCTAGGTAACTACTTGCTTCCCAAGTTATCTCGAAATTCCAAGATGAAGAGTCAGGATGCAACTTCCAGAAGACTACACCCAGACGGACGGACCAGGGGAGGCCACGCGCCAAAGCGCGTGGCCAACCGCCACTACTTGGCCGCGAAAACGCGGCCCAAGCCGGTTTCCGCAGCAATCCTATCGATTCTGGCCAGCTGTTTTCGCGGAGGAGTCGTTCTGGGACTCTACTTCCTTCTGCACCTATAAATACCCCTGCAGTGCAACCGAGAAGGGCGTCCAGCGCACTACAGGGCCAAAACTTAGGGTTTTTAGGCTTTCTTCTAGTTTGTAGTTAGGTTTCATTTTTCTTTTGTAATTTCTATTTTTTTAAGAGAGAGAGGCCTATGTTGAGCGTGACACCGATGTACCCTCCTCTTTTCTGCCATTGATTAAAGCAATAAAGTAATATTTTTCTTATGTTCATTGTTTCTTTTCGTTTTCTTTTCCTTTTCTATTTTATCTCTTTTGGTTGTTGATGAGCATGCAAGTGATTTCTGAAGCACAAGTATAACGAGTCTTAGCGAGTTCCAACGATACTTCATGGAGACGTTCTCCTCCTCAAGGTCCGTATCACTTCATTCTTGCCCAGCTTGATGATATAATGCGAATAGGGGACTGAGCTCGATCCTATGGTTTATGCGTTGAATGCCTCCTAAGCAAGGTAGAACATGTAAGGTTTTCACGTATTTCGTCAACCAAACTAAGGTAATTGTTTCTTTCTTTCTTTTATTTTCTGTAGATTAAGTCACCAATACCTCATCTATCAACTCTTTCTTTCCTGACTCATTGTACATACCGCTTCTATTTCTCCATCTTCTTAACCTACTGCTTTCTTTCTAACCTAACTTTTCTTTTTAATAACTAAAAAAAAAGAAATTTTTAGAGAACTTACTTAAACGCTTACATCGCTAGTCCCTCCCTGAGGATCACGACCCGCATAGCCATTGCTACACACGGATTAGAATTGAGCACCCTGCACTATTGTTTTTAAATTCTTAAATTCTATATTTTGTGTGCAGGAAAATCTCAATCAATATGTCACTAAACAATATGACTGAAAATCACTTCACATAGTATAGTTCTCTAACCCCTTTCAATGATCCACCAACCTCAAAATTAACATGTATATTCATTCTAAGATTTATCACAGCTATATCAGTTACAAGGTCAAGTCCAGTGTACGGTATATCAATACTAGGCCTAAGCCAATAATGGCGATCTACCAACATAGAAATTACGCTGATACAAGTTCCTATCAACTATGTAAATAAAGTGAACAATCATAGATGTCTCATAAAGTGGTACAAGTAATTAAAATGGTAAAATATGATAAAAAGTCACATGAAATGATAAGTGTAACATGTAAACGCATACCGACAACGGTAAATAAGAAAATGCATAAGAACAAACACTCACATGAAATGACATGATTTCTGAACCGAATCACCATCTGCTCTTCACTACACGAACCAGTACTGATCTACGGATCGTCCCATGGATCGGTCTTTGAATCACCATTTTATCGGGTCCACAACAAGCACGAATCCAGACCGGTCTTGGTCTCCTGCAACGGTCCGAATCTCACCAACGAATCCGAAACGCTGTAGCATGCAACCAACAATACATATAAACATAAATACATGCTTAACACCCACACGCGCATACAGATACATACGCGTATACCTACATGCATACACGTATATGAGTATACACATACATACATACTATATGCATACATACGATTTAAAAATACCTATACATGTATACATTTTATCCATACACTAAAGACCTGACGCACACATCATCACCCAAATTACATGCATGCATAAATATTTACCAACATGTCCCTACACATTAATTAAACTTCTATATTATTACACTTTTGCCACCACACAAATAATATAGCACTAACCTTGAGCCGATTTGCGGCGCACCGACGGTGGCTCTAGCGGAGGCGTCCGGGGCCACGGAGGGTGTCGTTGGATAGAGGAGTTCACCGTGAAGGGCGTGGGTGCGTCCGCGCTCGCCGATGGTGATCCACGGCGATCCACGGAGAGCCAGAAAATGGCTTCCCATACACAATGGAATACACATGAATTAATACACTCACAACTAAGTTTCCCCACACATGAAAATTACACACACCCCATATTATTCCCAACACATATATACATGAATTCAAATATGTTTGAATAATTATATGCCCATAAACATGAACAAAGAAAATGTAGAAAGTAAAGAAACCTCACCAACAAGCAAGTCTCTCGGCCAAGATGCGCACATGGGGGCTCGGGTGAGAGTAGGTGGCGGCCATGGAGGCGTGCGCACGGGGAGGTCCAAAGGGAGCGCGCGGAGATGGGATGATGGAGGAGGGAATGCTTCGGCAGAGTTCCGGCCACAAGGAGGATCTCGGGGGTGTGCTTGTGGCCTGTGCTGCCACGGGGAGGTGGCGTGCTGCTGCCATGGTTGCTGCGGCTCGCTGTGGGGTGCTGTGCGGCAAGGGGCAGGCCATGGTATGTTGCCGTGGCTTGGATGTTGGTGATGCAGCCTTGTGGAAGAGGTGGGGAGATACCGATGAGTGCTTGACTGATCAATGGAGCTCGACGGAGGAGGGAAGTGGGTAAGGGTGCTATCATGAGAAAGAAGAAGAAGAAGAGGGATGGGGTGTAGTGCATGCCTGGCTCTGACGAGGTGGAGATCCGGCCATGGGAAAGGACGTGCGACAGCAGGCCATGCCATCGTGTGTTTGCGGAGATCCAACGGAGGGCTATCTCGCCATGGGAGGATGTCGGCCAATGGGGAGGGAGATGCGCTTTAGTTTGGAGGCAAGTTGGAGAAGCTCGGTTTGGAGTTGGAGGGATCTGCAGGTTGGGAAGGGAAGAGAAAAGGAAGAGATTAGTTTTAGGATAAGAGAGATTTTGTTAGGTTTAAGATTTGGTTAGTTATGATAGGATTTGGATTTAGGTTATTAGGATTTGGGATTATGGTTAACGGGTTTCGGATCAAGGGATGCGGTTGGTAGGTTTGAACTAGAGTAATGGATATGGGCTTAGAGATATGAAAAGAATAAGATGAAAATGAGAGATGGGCTTGATTAGCATGGGCTAGGTGATCATAGTATACAAACACATTTATAAAAATAATGAAAGAATAATCAGAGGAACCAAATAAATACTTAGACAATTAAAATATAGTATTATTAGATAGGGGATATCACATCATTGCTCCAACTCCATGCTTCAGCTTCATTGAAGATGTCTCTACTAACCACTAGTTTCTTAGTTAGTGGATTGTAGAGCTTGTATGCCTTCGAATCCTTGCTATATCTGATGAAAATGCATTTTTCACCATGATTGTCAAGCTTCTTCTTTTGACTTCAGATACTTGAGCATATGCAACATACCCAAAAATTCGTAGGTGTGCGCACATTAGGCGTGTAACCGCTCCATGCCTCTTGAGGAGTCTTGCCCTTCACTTACTTTGTCAGGCAACCGGTTGAGCAAGTAAGTTGAACATGCTACAACTCCCGTCCAAAACTGCTTCGGCATTCCCTTTTCTTTGAGCATGGTTCTTGTCATGTCAAGAATAGTGCGGTTCTTTCTTTCTGCGATGTCATTTTGCTGTAGTGTGTAAGTAGTAGTAAACTGCCTCTTTATATGCCTTACTCCCTGCAATATTCTTGAAGCATATTTGAGCTGTACTCACCACCTCAATCAGATCAGAGAGTTATTAGCTTGTGGCCACTCTCTCGCTTCAACAAGAGTTTTAAAATTCTTGAAGGTAGTAAAGACAGCAGATTTT